>PVIY010001328.1:113587-155072 GCA_004026745.1 Myrmecophaga tridactyla | reverse complement strand
AGCTGATATCCTGAGAGCTACTTTACCCCTTGGGTTATACACCAGTCTTGAGTTGGGCAGGAAGCTGAGAATCCAGACAGAGGACAACTAAGAGATAAAAAACAAAAAAACAAACAAACAAAAAAACATGACTTTTGGTATTTTCATAGGGTTGGAGAGATAAAATATTGAAGTTTGAAGTTGTAGAGGCAGCCAGGATGCAATGGACTCAGATCCTGTGAGAAGTTAAGATGAGCTATAAGCCTGACACGAGGCTTTCCTCTTAGGACAGTGGCTAAATTTTTAGACTGTACTAGGCAAAAAGCAAAAAAGGCAAGCAAAATGTTCTGAAAAGCATGTTTTCAGCTTTCAGTGCTGAGGATACCAAAATTGGACTTGAGGATCTGCCAAGAGGGAGAACTTCATAAATCCACAGACTCTCCAGTGGGTCTCCTAATAATCAAAACTCTCTGGGAATGTGGGTAAACCAGAGCAGACTGATCCATACAGGGATTCCAGACAAGCTTCCGGGCACTTGATGCTGTCATTGAATTGGGGTGATCTGTTCCCAAACTAGCTGATTACCAGAAGATACAATGACCTCTCTTTAGAATTAAAAGACATAATTCTAGAGTTACAGTTTTCATACACAGTGAATGCCAGGCATTCAGTTAAAACTGTTTAGCTATACAAAACGATAAAAGCCTATAAAAAAATAGACAAGGTAAATAAATCCACAGAGGACCCAGGTATTGACACGTGTATTGTAAATAACTTTGCCTAATATGTTTAAGAAAAGAGAAGGAAAGATGGAGAATATCATAGAAATGGAATTTATAAAAAAGATCCAGAAATTTGAGAGCTAAAAAAGATGATAACTAAAAATAAGATCTCAACAGACTGAATTAGTGGAACTAGGTAGAGCAAAGACAGGATCAGTGAAGATAAGTCAATGGAAAATACCTAAAGGAAGCTACAGAAAGAGCATAAACAGAATAGACAATACAGAAAAGTGACACAAAAAGGTATGGCAGATAATGAAAATGTTGAAGATGAATTCAAATAGAAGACACAGACCATAAGGCAGAAGGAATATGTAAAGAAATAATGGTTTAGAACTTTCCAAAAATAATAAAACAAGAAGCTATATATTCAAGAATTGCTATGAACTTCTAGCAGATTGGAGCTAAACTTAAAAGTGTGCATAAGAAAGCTATTTAAAAAAAAGACAAACAGAAAATCTCAAAAGCTGGCCTGACCAACTTAAAGGTGCAACAATATCATTGACAGCTGGGACAATGGAAATTAGAAGACAATGGAAAAGTATCTTTGCAGTATGAAAAGAAAATAAATCCCAACCAAGAATACTATACCCAGGAAAAAATTAGAAACCAAAATGCAAAATTTTTGCAATAGCTGCAGAAATGTCAAATGCCTAAGTACCAATAAAAAGTTGTCTAACACTTCTACACAAAGAAAATAAATTTTAAAATGTATGTACTTAATTAAGAGAAAATGTTGAAACCCTAAATAGAGGACTTAACATTGCTAACGTCAATTTTCACCCAAATGATCTTACCATCTAATGTACTACTAACGGAATAGCCATGGCAATGTTAAAGAAAAAGAACAACCAGAGTGCTACCCTACCAGATACCAAGACTTACTATGAAACTACAGAATTTATTTCAGTGTTACTGCATAATGAATAGATACAGTAAAATAATAAAATAGAGAGTCCAGAAAAAATATACACATGTAGAAAGACATCGTTATGACAAGGATGACATCGCAGAGCATTTGTGAACGAGGCTGAGTTAATTAGCGATCCAAATGGAAAGGTTAATCCCAAACCTCCACCATATGCAAATATCAATGTCAGATTGATTACAAATCTAAATGTGAAAGATTAAAACAATGAAGATTCTAGAAGACTATCTTCATGAGCTTGTGTAGACAATAAAGTATGATAAAGAAAAAGAGCCATATTAAAATTAAGAAATTCTGGCCATTAAAAAAATCATGACCAAGAAAGAGATGGAAGATCCTGGCCCATGCACCTCCACCTCACCAAAAAGAAACAAAACAAAACAAAACAAAATAAATCCTGAACAAAATTCCCTATGATATACCTATCACATATCTGCCTTCCGTGTACATATATATATATATATATATATATGTATGTATATATATGTATATATATATATATATATATGTGGGGAAACACATAGAAGACATGGAAGAAGATGTTTGCTATACATATACCTTATAAAAGACTTATATATAAGTCATGTAAAAGAATCCTAGGAATCAAATTTTGCAAAGACATAAAATGATAAAAATGAAAAAAAATACTTAAATGGGTACCTCACAAAAGAAGGGATCCAAATGTGCAATAAACTTATAAAAAAAGTGTCCAACCTCATTAGTCATGGAAATTCAAAAATAAAACCACAATAAAATGCCATTAAATAACCACCAAAATGGCTGAAGTGGAAAAGATAGACAAAACCAAGTTTTTGGCTAGAATATACAGGAAACAAGGGCTGGGATATGCATTCTCACATGTTCTTTGATTCACCATAGGTATGGCGGCATGTGCATTCTGCAGTAACAGCCCTTGCTATGCAGCTTCTCCTCCGTGGCAGCCAGAGATTTCCAGTATCTGGCAACACCATTCCCTCCAAAGCTCCTGCATGGACTCCCACCGTTGCTAGCCCCTGGGTACGTGGCATTCTTTTGTGGTTTCCTTAGCACTGCCCATACCAGTTGTGAACTCTTCTCAATGAAAACATCCGAGTGTTTCCTGCCAGGACCCTGGCTGCTATACCTTGGTAGGGACTTCTGGCTTTTACCTGTGCGAAACTGAGAGCTGTTCGAAGGTCTTAAATTGGAGAGGAACTTAATGTGCCTTATTTGTTAAAAGATTATCTGTCTGTTCTGTGAACAATATTCTTCAAGGAAGTTAGGACTGAATCAGATAGAACAATGAAAGACACACGCCTGTGATCCAGGCGAAAGGTATACTTCAAAGACTTAGCCAACAGGACTGGACTTCCTGATGAATTTGGACATGGGTAGGAAAGGTATAAAATCAAGGATGATTCCATGGATTTAAACTTGACAAATTTAAAGTGTTTTGCTGTCGTCAGCTGAATTAGGGGAGGCTGTGCGTAGAGCACATTTGGTCCGGGATTGGGGATATCAGACGTTTAATTTTGAATATCTTTAAAACTAAAGTGTTTATCAGCCATCTGATTCAATTAGGAAGTTGAAAACAGAGCAGTTACAATTCTGAAGTTCAGAAGAGAGATCTGCATTAAAGATATAAATTTGGGAATATTTAGAAGCTATGAACTCATCAAGGGAGTCAGTAGAGACTGAAAACAACAGAGGACCCTATGCTGAGCCTTTGACACTCCAATATTAAGAATTCAGGGAGGAGAAAACGACAGCAAGGAAGAAGGAGAAAGAGCAACCAGTGAAGTAAAGAGAAAACCAGAAACCTACAACCTCCAGATGGGTCCCTGGACCAGATAAGTCCTGAAACTTAGAGGACCCAGACTCTCCTGAACATCAGCTAGTTCCATCTCCCTACCTCAAATTATTAACAGCCCCCTCCAACCTGAAAAAGTTAGAATGAGCATAGGCAAAATACCCCTAAAGAGTGAGAAAGAAAGTTCAAAGGTGATGGTGGAGTTGTACAGAGAAGGGATGACTTAACAAATGAATATGATTGCTGAATCATTAAATTGATATCTCTCTTAGTCTCTAGTATCTTAGAACAGCTAGAAGTAAAAACCTAAAATTGTGGAATTGTCACACATACCAAACTCTGAAATCTCTTCTACAACTAGTTGTTGTGCTATGCTTTGAAATTTATTGCTTTTTTTGGTATAAATGTTTTTTTTTTTTAAAAAAGGGGTGAATGTAATGATAAAAAAATATTTATTCCTTCTACCCTCCTATGTTCTGGAGCAGCTAGAAGGAAAAATCCGAGATGATGGAATGGTAGCCCATGACAAACTCTGGCATCTGTCCTATAACTACTTGTTGAAGAGTGCTTTGAAACTATTGCTTTTTTCTTTCTTTGCTTTGCATATATGCTACACTATACAATAAAAAAGTTTTAAAAATTCAGAAAACAAAACCAATGAAGAAGGTATATCAGAAGAATGATCAACTGTTGCAAATCAAATAAGAGGAGTTCTGGGTACTGTGCACTGGTTTTAGCAACATTGTAGATCCCTGGTATCTTGAAAAGAGCAATTTATTGTTTATATTTAACAAGTCTGCTATTAACTAACATATATGACATTAACGAATGGATATGTGGATGGGCTGTATTCATTTGTGGGCGTTTGGATCATAAAATCTCAATTTGAGGACTACTGAGGCACGAGCGTGGGCAGCAGCATTAGCGTTAGGGACCTTGACAAGACCACGAGAAGGAACTAATGAATCGTCGGGGGCTGGCAGAAGACAGTGTTTCTCTGTGCTCTCCCTCACAGCGTTGTAAGGCATGTTATTTCTCCTAGTACAAAATCAAGAAACCAACTCGGGTGAGGATCAGACAGCTCCTAAGGTGTAGCAGCAAATTTTAAACCCAGATCTGACTCCAAAGTTTATGCAGTTTAAACTACCCTATGTTGCCCAATAATAAATTAGAATGATTAAAGAAGACACCCTTGAATTATCTAGGTATTAAATCTGGGTGTCATGTTCCTCAAAAATATTAACTCCTGGTTACCCACACTCAATAATCAAGAAAACACATTCCTACAAAGTTCAGAGCGAAAAACAGGCATATATTAGAAAAAAGTTCTCAGGTAACTTATAAAATATCCAATCAGTACATATGACCTTGAAAACAGTAATTTTGAGAAATAAAGTTCAACCAGATTGAATATTCAAACATCAGATTGTAACTGGAACTTATCCTTCTTTTCCCATTGAACTGAAAATATTTAGAAAAGTTAAACCAGCAAAAAACAGGTGAACTTCTCTCCACAGCTACCTAATGACTTCAGTCACCAGTATTGCTTTAAATTAATAGGCTATGTTTAAGGAAAACTTTATATTATTCACTTAAAATTCTTTTCTAAACACACTTAGCAAATACATTTCGCTACTCAAAAGTCTCTTTTCAAGCTTGACAAGTCATTTCCAATGCAAAAGGGTAAATCCTAATTTAACCAACATTGTTATTGTAGAAACAGTTTAAAATATTAGTCAGTAGAATGATTTTCTAAATATTTTTAGCACGTTTTATTTGGCCACATATAAAGCCTCTTTTCAAACCTGACATGTTATTTCCAGTGAGCTGAAGAGAATATTTCCCTGACAAAGCAGATCAGAATAAAGCCTTGAGGTGGACTTTCCAGACAGAAAATAAAAATAGTATCTAATATATTTTCAATTTTGAAATTACTGGCTTATATTATAGTGTCCTCTGAAAAATAACTGAGCTCTTATTCTAGTGATAGACCTTCCCTTGAGGTGGTTTAAGATATTCCTTTGAAGTGTTTGTTTAAAAATACAAAAGAATAATGACAGCTTGAAACAAAATAATTTCTAATATGGACTCCTTTTGAAGGTACCAGCACACATGACAATTGCTCAGAAGGCACATTAAACAGAATAATTTAAAGCATTAATGACATAATAATAACGCAGCTGCAAGGAAAAACATTAAAATAATATATACTTTCCAATTCGTGTTAGTAAATCAGATGATCTATCAAAATTAGACTAAGGAAAATACTCAAAGTTCAAATACCCTCAAAATCTCTTTCTTCCATCTTTTAAATATCTCTTTATGAGGAATCCCCTAATGGGACTTTGATACAATGCCTATTTACTGACAAAATACTTAACATATATATATATATAATTTTAAATTTCTGTAATAAAATCAGTAAGGTGAATATCAAGAACAATATGAAAAAGGCTGTTAGAGAAAATACTCTTGAGGTTTCCATCAGCAGGAAAAATGTACTCAGTACGTCTTTGCCAACTTAGTTTCCACATTTTCTCTCTCAGTGAGTAAATGTGTGTTAGGGACTGATTGAATGATGCCTCCCCACAAAACATATGTTCAAATCTTATGCCACATTCCTGTGGCTATGGATCCATTCATAAATAGGACCTCTGCAGATGGCATTATTACTTAAAGTGTGGACTCATTTGTGAATAGGATCTTCAAAGAGCCTGTTCAGATGCAGCTAAACTGAATTAAGGTGTCCTTTAATCCACATGACTGAAGTCCTTATAAGGCAGAGAAAATTTATATGCATTTGGTTGGAGAATGCCACAGGAAGATGTCAAGGAGATAGATTTCTGTGTGATGGAGGCAGAGATACCAGCCAGGGAACCCTAAGGATTGCCGCAAGCCAGTACCAGGAAGCTAAAGATCCCAAAAGAAAACATGGTCCTTTCAAGACCTTGATTTTGGACTCCTAGTCTCTAAAAACCATGAGACAACAAATTCTAGTTGTTTAAGCCTATTGCTGTGGGATATTTGTCATAGCAGCGCAGACAAACTAAAACAATGCATAAGTATGAATAGAGAGAGGCAGACCACTTAGAATCCATGTGAAGATTCTTAAATCTGGTACCAATACTGTGGAGACACCACCTGGGAAACATCACCGTTGCTTTTCCTCTCTGAGGACAACGCAACTAAATCTGTACCAGGTGTTTTATTGGTAATTTGAAGACTCTCAGTCATCCATTCCCCTCACAAGCTCAGTTGTTTTTTTTTTTTTTTGTCGTAATCACATGTAGCATAGTTTAACAACTTCAAAATCACAGGCCCAAATGAGAAAATCACTTCTGCTTGTGATTCAGCAACTGCGTTTAGTTACGCCAATTAGTCTACTTGTGTGGAGCTTGATGAATGTTTATTTTGTGGCACAACAAATATATTTGCATATGTAAAATGGGGATAACATGTAAAACAGGAGAATATGAAATTGAAAATTTAAAGGCCCAAGAATCAAGATACAGAAACATATGAGTAATTCTAGAAATTATAATGATCTCTTACATAAACTAGATAAGTAAAAGCACAGTTTATGTTCCAGATTATATCATGAGGGAAGACACTGGAACACATGCTTTAATGTTGCTTCCTGCATTTGGCATGCCTTGATTTTTATCTTCTACATTGTCAGCTGAGAATATCCTAGAAATCATTTGGCCCAGGCTCAGACTTTTAATCAGACTTTAATAACTGTTGTGGTCAAAGTGTCTTCTTAAACATTGGGACAGCACTGTATAAATATTGCTGACTCACAACATTTTAACAATCTATAGATGAACTTGCAGACAATGCGAAATAACGTGACAGAAGTGCATTTAAGACATTTAACCTGGAATGGAAGGCAATAAATCCACATTCAAAGAAGAAGCAAATAACCTTTAGGGAGAACGCTTGTCAAGTAAAAAATCTTTCATCATTTCAAATGAGTAAAGTTTAGCCTATGGGTTCCAGCTCCAAGTTTCTATGACTGAGAAAAAAATTTAACTGAAAGAGGAAGGTGACGGGTTTACAAATAAACTATTAGAAAAAAACTGAGACTACAATAAGGTTATATATCTTAGGCATTATTTGACTTTGAATTCCACCCCCCCCAACAAATATTAACTTGAAACAGTGAATCAGTGTAAAACAATTTGTATACCTTTAAAACTTGCGTTGGACAGAACATTTCTTAAGAATGAGTACTCTGCATGTCAGCCAATCAGATTTTTTTTGAGTCACCTCTAAACATTCCATTGAGTTTTATAATTGTAGTTAAAATGGCTCATATCACATCTGCAAGCACTTGTTGACAGATGAGAAGATAAGCTTATACTCCACGTATTGTATTTCCATCTGTTTTAAATTTAAATTAACATTCTTTCGTAATTTCCAAACTTGATGACTCTGATGGCAAATTCAGGCTTGCAAAGGCCTTGAATCAAAGACAATTTTTAAATAGTTCAGGTGTTTCGTAATTCATTAATCTGAATAAAGCATATGAAGATATTTTCTTGTTTACACAGTTTTGAGATTTCTCATCCAACTTTTTCTCTTGATATCCCATGAGAATCAATCTCTCTCTTTGTATGTGTGTGTGTGTGTCTCATTCTCTATTTCTCTTTTTCTAATTACCATCTTCCAAACAATCAGAGCTGGCCAGGGGTCACTTCCAGGCTAATAACACTTTAAACAGCTAGAAGGTATATAGACTTGCTAGGCGACAGAACTTTTGTTTATTTGAAATGTGGCTTCTGAACAAGGCTTCTTAAATTATGCACACAATATAAACCTAATACTTTTAAAGAGGCTACCAGCCAGGGGAGGAGAGCTGCATTATAAAGATAAAATTATGTTAACTCTAAATGTGAAGAGATTAAGGAAATGAAAAAGTGAATGTAGAAAGTCACCCCATCGTCAAGAGCCCACAGTATCTCTTTACAAAAATCTGTCTCTAAACAAATGTGAAGGGCGGGCCACGGTGGCTCAGCAGGTGCCATGCCAGAGACCCAGGTTCGATTCCCGGTGCCTGCGCATGCAAAAAATAAAGCTAAGTAAATAAATAAATGTGAAAGCATCTTTTTCAATGAACATAAAGTAAATTTTTTAATTATAGAGCATTTTCTGATTTCCTGGAAAGAAAAAGTTTTCCCAGAAACCCATAACAGATACCCTCTTATAGTTTTGTTCTGGCATGGGCAGGGTCCAGGAATCAAACCCAGGCCTCTGGCATGGCAGGCGAGAATTCTGCCACTGAGCCACCATCACACCACCCTCCTCTAATACTTTATTGGCTAGAACTACGTCATGGCAACCCCAGTAGTAAAGGGAGCTGAGATATATGGATTTTCAGCTGGGTACTCACAATCTCAAATAAAACTTAGTCCCAACTATTTAATACTTTGCATTATACTCTAAAACTTAATAGGAACCAAGATCAAGGTGTGATACCTGACACATGATTAAGTCTGAGATGAGAAACAGTGGGACATCTGTGCCCTGTGATATTTCAGCAGTGTTACCAAGGCCACCTGCAGACTAGTATTACAAGAGAAAGGAAGTAAAAAAGGCTGAGGAGAGCATGTGAGGACAGAGCAATCATCTCTGCTGCTCGTGCTCCACAGCAGACCAAACCGTTGCCTAAGAGCTGTCTTTTAATAAGTACAATATGATACAATGTCCCCACAATTATGGAAAAATAGAAAATGATTAACAGTAACACAGTCTTTAGGCTCTGTTTTGCTTTGTTTTTCGGTCTAAATCAAAATGAACTTGGGCGTGCTAAGTTATAAAAGTTTCACTGAGATATTAGTATTTATAGTTAGGAAATTATTTCTCTTTAATTAACGATTTAAATGATATTGTTCTGCTATCTCAGACTTGGATACTTATTATTCAGCAAAAATGGAGAAGGAAGTTTTAAATGCATAGAATTCTATCTATCAATGTCCAAACATTTTATACTCATTGGCTTGATGCAGCGTAATGAATAGTGAAAAAATTCAGCAGGCCAGTACTATGCTGCTGATTCCATCCATCATTATATTATTGCATGGCAAAATTTTTAATTTCTTTTGAATTGCTTTAAATCTGTTAAATAAGAATAAAAATTAAATGAAATAATCTCTTACAGATTTTTCAGATCTCAATGTCTTTAGTCAATAGATAGTAAAACAGAACTAATATATTTATCAATTAAACATTGAATCTCTTTACTAAATTGTCAATGCCTTACTAATCATAGTAAACTAAATATTTCCATGAATTTTCAAATAAATATTATATGTAAATAATTTTTATTCTGAGCTGAATGGTACAATATTATTTACCTTAAATAATATAATCAATAACCTTGTGGCTTTTAAAGTCTTAATGCACTTCTTAGAGTTTGTCTTTTCCTTATAATGCTAAAAAATTTTTATACAGATATATTACTGAAGGAAAAAAAATACTGTATGGGCTTTGTAATAGTTTTTCTTCAGCTTAGATGACTAGCTATTAATTTTTGCTGAACTCTAAGATCTTGTCTATATTTTTGTCCCACAAAAATTAGCCATTTTCATATATATATAGCTTTTAAATACATAAAGCACTTAATATCTCACAATCTGATCATTGTTTTCCTCACATTTTACGCAATTCCTTAAAACATTGGCATACAGCAGACAATACTTGCTGACAAATTAAACAGTTACATAGTGACAGATAAATATGGAAGCTACTCTTGGTATATGTAAGGCATCTAGTAAATAAACTGAATGTATCTAAAAATCTAGCTTTCCATCTTATTCTACATCAAATGATAATCAAATTCTAAAATCATTCTTCAAATCTAAGAACTTAGTGTGTTTGTTTATAGTGTAAAATGAAATAGGTTTTTATTTTGACCACAATTATACTCATCAAAATATTGAACTCTAATCAAAATAAGGCATAAAAGGACAATGTGATCTCACTTGCTGATCATCTTGTGGCAAACTCAGTTTTCTCATAGTGGACACGTTTGCTGCTGAATTTTGATAACACGGAATGCTGGAAGTTATGAAAAATTTCAGTTGGTATTTACTCACAATTATAACTGGAAGCAAGAAAGAGAATGCAACAGAAATACCAAAATTAAAGAAAAAAAACATTTAGGTGAGAAGCACAAAAGCAAATAAGATCCTCTACAGGAAAGAATGATACTGGAGGGAAAAATTTTCCTTTATGTACTCTAAATAAGAGAGAAGAAAATGTCTTGCTCCAACAACCAGACTCCTGCAATCCCAAGTTTTACACCACTACTCCATTTATTAGAATCCAGTTGTTGAAGTAGGAGTTACCTAGTTAAATAGTCTTTCCTAAATTATCTGAGAGCATGTTATTTTGCTGAACAATTAAAGACTTATAAGGAGACTGTAAATTATACTCACCTCTTAATTACCATTTTTACTGTATTGAACTCGTGTTGATAATTGAACATGACACAGATATATTTTAAAGCTATGTTTCAACCTCCTGCTGCAAAGCATTTGCGCTGATCCAAAACGCCCTCTGGTCCACTTGCAAAGAAACTAAATTTCTCTATTGTCTGAGTGTCTCATTTCCAATTATTCTTTATTTCTGTTCCTGCAAACTCTACAAACACTCCCTCCAAGTTACTGATTTCAGCTTGTATCAATGGAATGAGCACGTTTACAAATTTTAATAAATGTACGCATGGTCACAAGAAAGGAGTGCAATCTGGTACCCCACCTGAACCCCACTACAAACAAAAAATCGAACATTGCAGGGTAGGAAAAACTTCTTATTATTCACACTAAAAATGCCAACAATATACTTATAATGTCTACTCTGGACGCATTGTACGTACTGTTTTTCATGCCACGAAGCTAGCTAACATTTACACTAAAATAGATATCATCCTAGTATAAATGCACTACTTATGCATCAAAATAGTGGGAAGATGTATAAATAGAGGTAAAAATTCGACAGGGCCTAGTGGAAGCTGACTGTCCAAACAAATTTAAGTTTAGATGTACTCTAAGAAGATCTGGTCTCAAAATAAACAATTAAGTTCTTTGGAGGATGGCAACATTTATATAGCATGAGACAAAATGATAACACTGTGTAAGTACTGACAAGTGGGGGACATAATTACTTTGTATTAAGGAACAGTTGTCTGAAGCATGTTTAAAAATATTTAAATGAAAAGTAGTACACTATAGTAAAAGATGGTTTTAAGGAATGAATTGCGTCCCCCCCAAATGTTAAGCTCAAGTCCTAACCCCCATTCTCATGGATGAAACCTTATTTGGAAATAAGGTCTTGCAGCTGGGATTAGTTAAGATGAGGTTTAACTGGATAGGGTTGGGCCAGAGTCCAATGTGACTGGTGTCCTTATGAGATGAGGGAATTTGGACATGGACAAAAAGACAGACAGAGGAGAAGGTCATGTGAAGACAGAAGCAGATGCATCTACAAACCAAACAGTGCCAAGGATTGCTGGCAAACACCAAAAGCTGGAAGAGGCAAGGAAGGAATCCCCCCCACAGACTTCAGGGCAGGGCCTGGCTTGCTGACGCCTGGATTTCGGACTTCTAGCCTCCAAAATCATCAGACAATATGTCTCTGTTGCTTAAGCCATCCAGTTTGTGGCATTTTGTTAGGCCAGCCCCAGGAAAGTAATACAAGAAAAGGAAAGAGGAAAATGCGCAATTTACAAAGAAGGTCTGCAGAATATGTTTGAGATACTGGTTTAGAAAATAGGGTCATCCTATCTTTGATCACCCAACAGCACATTATCGGGTGGGACACTTTGAAGTGAATCAGTGATCTCTAGGTTTGGGGTCTTTTTCACCCTCTAAGAGGAACATGAATCTGAAACTACTGCACAGTTCTCTCCAGCATGAGGTGGCCCAGCTCATGTCACTGTGAAAGCAAACTATCCAGACAGACAAAAATGCCTCCCTATTTAATTAACGAAAGTAGCATCAACTCAAAAAGCCAGAAAACTGTTTTAAAGAAGAAGGAACTTAAATTTAGATAGAGAACAATGTTCCAATGTATTACTAGGGAAATTATTCAATTTCAGAGATTTGTGTACCATTAGGTCTCAATAAAGACAGTGGCAAATGTTCAAGATACTTTGGTGATATTTTATCAAAGCATAAAAGGTTTTAAATATATTTAGCTGAAACTCAAACTTCAGATTAATGGCACTGCACTGTCTATTTTATAGCGGTAACTCTGAAACCTCATATGCACCCACAACTCAGTAATTGTTCAATACTTATGGCAACTCACAGGGCATCGGGGAGAGCACATAGGTCATCCAAATATCCAAAAATTTAATTTTCACATATAAAACTCTTAATTTGTAAATTTCCATTTCTATTTTTGAAAGGAAAGTCAAAATTACATCAGATGGAATCCAGGTCCAGGAGGACTAAAGAACTCTCTATAATCAGGTCTGTGTGCTCTCCTTCACCCCACCCCACTTTATGGAACCTCCCAGCTTCTCACAAAAGTGTAACAAAGTTAGAATCAACTTCAAGAGCAACTTTAATTAAGGATGGTATATAAGGGCAAAATTCAAATCTCAGGTGCTTTCTGCAAGAGGAAGCTTGAGGGCAGGCTGCCACACTCACAGCACTCCAAGTTTACAGCTGTAGGAAAACTGCACTGTCAGACAAACATGGCGCAAGTAAGTGACCCAGACTTTAAATCTTTTTACGTTACATTCACTAAGTTATGTGTCACTGGATGCTGTATTATAGTAATATATCACTTATGTTATGCTCATGTGGTTGTGAGACAAATGTCTGCTTTTCTAAAGAGAAAACAAGGGTCCGTCTTGAGCAGATTGGGCCTCACTGCTACCAATGTTGAAAAAGAAGAATAATTATTTCTTCTCACGACAGTTTATGACATCACGATTTGCTTTCTCTGTGTATCCAAGGCAGGCTCATGTTACCCAGTTTTAAGTGTAATGCTCATGACTCATGAAAAATTTTGGCCTTGACAAAATTCTAACTTGGCATGGACACCAAAAATTAAAAGAAATACTCACGTCTCAGAACAAACAAGGAATCTGCTATCATCACAATACTAAAATCTGGCTCTGACAAAAAAGGATTAGTTTGTTTTTTAGAAAAGTCGCAAATGCCATGACCCACGAACAAACATGAATCTAAATAAGTGTTCCAGTTTTCAAAGGATAAACTTAGGAGAGGACTTTAAAAAGGATAAAGTAACTAAATATGTACAGCAGACATAAACAAAGAGAAAGAATTAAAACTACTCCATGTAGGAAATGATAAACCATAGTGGCTGAAAACAGCCTCACATCTGGTATTCAGAACTAACTGGCCACTTCCAAGGAACTTTGAGTGAGTGGCAGTAACAATTCCTTTTACAGGTAATAGGATTCATGGTGCTGTGTGGTCATTACAGCTAAAAGAAAATCAAAGCCGCTTTCTTTAGGATTTTACTCTGACTTAATTGGACAAATATATTCAGTCTGTATTTGGCGGGAGAGGATAGTGGGGGAAGAAAGAAACCTGATTTAAATGTAAACAAAAAAAAAAAAAGGAAATGTACTGTTTTCTTGGTGAAAGGTTATATGGCCTTTACCAACATCTTTTTAAGTAAGGTAATTATTTTTGCTGTTTTGAACAAAGGCATTAAAGCTTTTGAATGTTAGTTGGCTGAGGAGGAAATAAGTAAATGGCTTTCTTTACTCCAAGAATAGCCTGTAAATACCCAGGCAGCGAGAGTGGCACCCACTTCTAATATGCCTGAGTCTTCCCCAGCAACCATAGGCTCAAAGCCCATTTTGTGGTTGATGTCGATTTTTCATCCTTTTCCATTATTTTAGCAAGTAGTGGGCAAAAGTATTACCAATTTCATGACTATTTCCATTCTGTGTATAATAATGTTAAATAAGGAACATTATTTTAAATTTTGTTTCTGACAAAAAAATAAGCACAACACTTCTAAAAGAAAAAGAAATGGGTACAAAACTGGAAAAATCACTTTGGAGAAAAATTAGTTTACATTAACATTCAAATGTGAATACTGTCACAGAGTGTCATGGTCAGGTTCATATGTCAACTTGGCCACATGGTGGCGCCTGTTTGCCTGGTTGGGCAAGTGCTGGCCTGTCTGTTGCAATGCGGAAATTTCATAGAATTAAATCATGATCACGTCGGCTGCATCCACAGCTGATTCCATTTGTAATCAGCCAAGGGGAGTGTCTTCTGCAATGAGTGATGCTCAATCTAGTCACTGGAAACCTTTTAAGGAGAATTCAGAAAAGACAGGCTCTCCTGTGGAGTTCATCCAGACCCTCTATCAGAATCGTCAGCTTCACAGCCTGCCCTGTAGATTTTGGACTCTGAGTTCCCACAGTCATGTGAGACACTTTTATAAATTTTATATTAGCGAGTGTTCCCTGTTGATTCTGTTTCTCTAGAGAACCCTAACTAATACACCGTGTCTGGTCACATAATCACAAAGGGCCTCCTTTTGTGAATTCATTAAACCTACAATCATTTTCTAGACATTTGAACTTTGAAGTGTGTCTAATAGTGATAAAGCTGTAACATGACTTTGAACAGAAGAATTAAAAAACATGACCTACTTAGGGGGTGTCATGGTCAGGTTCATTTGTCAACTTGGCCACATGGTGGTACCTGTTTGCCTGGTTGGGCAAGTGCTGGCTTGTCTGTTGCAATGAGGACATTTCATAGAATTAAATCATGATCACGTCGGCTGCATCCACAGCTGATTCCATTTGTAATCAGCCAAGAGGAGTGTCTTCTGCAATGAGTGATGCTTAATCTAATCACTGGAAGCCTTTTAAGGAGGATTCAGAAGAGACAGGCTCTCTTCCTGCTTCAGCTGGCAAGCCTCTCCCATGGAGTTCATCCAGACCTCCGTCAGAATCATCGGCTTCACAGCCTGCCCTGTGGATTTTGGACTCTGTGTTCCAGCAGTTACGTGAGACACTTTTATAAATTTTATATTTACGACTGTTTCCTGTTGATTCTGTTTCTCTAGAGAACCCTAACTAATACATGAGGCAACTATAACAACAATGAAATATAATCGCATATTTAAGGCACATTTTTATATAATTACACACAGTTCTAATCCTGCAATAAAATGATGAAAACCACTGTTTCAAAAGGTCATACCAGTGTCTGCGCATTGATTTGCACGGAGAACGTAGTGCCATCTAATTCTCTCTCTACTTACATATTGACTGAGTGTTTCTTTAGAGTTCTGATTTGATCAGAAAAAAATTCTCTGTTTAGAAATATAGCACCTAATCAAAAGTTCCTAAAATATTCCAGCTAACATCTGTGCTGGACTTCTAAGGAAATGATTATTTTCAAGATGTTACTGAATATAGCCATATACTGTAAGCTCTTCAGGAGCTGGGGCTGTGTGCACGACTCGTGAATTACTTCTTCTCTGTTCTGCTCACATACCTCCAACCCCCTGTCCATGCAATTCACAGTGCTGACCGACCACTGGCAAACTGGGAAACTGGTAAATGGAACCGCCAAACAAAATCAACTATTCTGAGTAAATGAGGGCCCTCTAGTAAAGTGGACTTTCTTCCTCTGGAAAGGGGAAGGTATCTACTCCACGATTCATCTAAGGGAGAGCACAGACAGGGAAAGCTGCTGAATGCCCTTCGGGAAGATGCCCCAAGGCTAAAGGGCAATCACATTTTTCTAAATATGTTTATAGAAGTCTAACTCTGGCAGGTAAAATTCTATTATTAAATCATCTTTTATATTTTTATGCAGTGAAGGTGTATTTTTAGCCTTTTAGAAATTTTGCAGTGATTTCATTGTAAATTTAGAATGCATAGTTACATTTCTTTTTCTGTAATGTGATATAAAGGCTTCAGATTAAAGCAGCAATGTGAAGTTGGTTCATTGCTATATATTGAAACTTGCTTTGAATGCATTCAGAAGGAGTTCGTATGGAATTACATAGCATTAAAAAAAAAGTCCTGTGTTAGTAAAGCTTTTCACTCAAACGATCTCAGTACAGAGCACTTTAGGGGATGACCAGCTCCCCTATTCCTGGGCTTTGTGGTCCACAACTGGGTCGCCACCCTCTAGGACACAATCAAATCCAGACACCCAAGAGAGGCAGAGACATGGTTTAAGCAGAACACAGCACATGGATGCAATGAGTAATGAAACATCATGGATTTCCCTCTAGGTTTAATACCAAATATAAATATTACAACACATTTTCGTATCTTAGAAATCAGGAACATCCTCATTAACATTATATTTACAAGTATACAGTAAATTCATTGGAATGTGGGAGGGAATCACTCTGAAGAATATCACAGTTACTTCATATGTCTTTGAAGGTAGTAGTTACGTCTTTGGCACTTTTTTGATCACAAAGCCCAACTATTAAACAAAAATTTACAAAACACTTACTATGTGCCAGTTGTGATGTTAAAGCCTTTACTAATATAGACTGTATAATCTTTAAAACATTCTGATGAGGTAGGTATTAAATATTTTCTTTTTATGTTTAAGGAAGAACAGAGAGGTTAAGTAATTTGCCTAAGGTCACACAGGTAGTAGGTGGCATAGCCAAGATGTGATCCAGATAGTCATATTCCAGAGTTTATGCTCTTATCCTCCGTACCGTATTTGCATTTAAGCAAAGCAAAATGACTGAAAAAAGTAGACATACTGATGATGAGTGCCAGGCTCTCTCATAGAAAGTATAAAGCAGTGCATAGGTTCTGCAGTCAGAAAAAGAGCTAACTTTGATTCCAGGCTTCACCACTTATGATTGCATATTTTATTATTGCACAAAAGATAGAGAAGAACAGTAATTTGGGGACCAAGTTTTAAGGTAAAATAAGTTACAAAATGAATGGCTCTGCTCCATCCCCAAACATTCAGTTGCTCCTGACCAAACAAGAACAATACTCAACTTGATATCAATGAGAAGGCTGCCTTTTAAACTCATAAATATTGTTGTTTGCACAAAGCTGCACATTGGAATATTTTCCCCCATATATGAATATTTTCTCTTTCCATATGCCTCATACTCTAGTAGGCATCTTTTGAGTTTGAGTAAATTTTCCCACCACTTTTAAACAATTTTTATAATACCAACTACAAAGCAATTATTCTATTTATCTGACAGTTCATCTTTTCTCCCTTTAGTCTTACTGTTAGCAGAAATACTTCTAGCATATTTTAAAAGAAGTAATTGTCAAGATACCTTAGTGTTATCTGATTTAAAAAAAATTCCATCTGGGCTACAAATAAGTATATAAACCATGGAAAATCTAATCTCATAAACTTCTTGATTTTTTTATGTTACATTCCAATAAATTATATGAATCTATTTAGCCAGCTGAGAAAGAATCCAGAAGTCATGGTAGGCAAAATGAAGAATCCTTAAGAAGTGAGGGTGTGTGTGTGTGTGTTTGTGTGTGTGTGTGTGCGTGTGTAACTAAGCATGGCCACTGTTTACACTGCTGGCTCTGTTTAGATTGTAAGCCAAAACGGCAAAAATGTCTGTTATTAATGTATTTTATAAATGTATCTAGATAGCACAGTGATGATGCTTATAAAAAGTCAAAAATAATCATCACTAAACATCACCCGAAATCAGGAGCATATAGAGGAAATCAAATACCTTATAAGGTTGGCCAACAGATTGAAAAGAGCACAGTCACTGCCAGACACTTTAAGAAACTCTGCAGTTAAAAGTTGCTTCTCTGAAGCTTTGGACAACTTTCTGGTCTGCTTCTTTAGATACATTTGTACAATGATGCCAGAGGGAGCTACTCAGAATACTAGTTTTAGCATAACATTTAAGTATCTCTGTGGCTCCCATTGCTGTCAATCCAAACTCTGGTTTATCACACTTCTTGCCAAATCCCCCATGGCTTCCCCTAAAGCTCTTGCTTCTTAAGCAAATGGTCTGCTCCTAATTCAGAAAAATGTCCCTGACCATTACTACCTCTGTAATTCATTCTCACTCTTCCATACCAAAAATATCCACCCCCCCCCATTTCTGTGACTGGCATCTACTCACTTTTCACAGCTCCCCACCATTCCACCATTCCCATTCAATTCCCAGAAGCCTCTCCAACAAATGATAATAATCATAAGACTCTTTTACAAAATCTCATATATTGTCTTGAATATAGTTTGTCATTATTGGTATTTTTAAGCAGTAACTTCCTTGTTTCTAAAATATATTTTAAGATATATTTGTCAGGGTTCTCCAGAGAAACAGAACCAACAAGGTGGTTGGATACACACACACACACACACACACACACACATACCCTATGTATAATCATATGAATTGAATTCTGCAACCATGGGGGCTAGCAAGACTGAATTCTGTAAGGGAGGCTATAGGCTGGAAACTTCAATAAAGGTGAAGATGAATTCTCCAGGGAAAGCTGGCTTAGGTGAAGATGAATTCTCCAGGGAAAGCTGGCTTGCTGAAGTAGAGCTTCCTCAGTCCTGGCTTTTAAGACTTCCATCTGATTGCATGAGAAGGCTCCCAAATTTCTGAGGGCAAGCTCCTTTGTTGATTGCAGATGCAATTGTCCATAGATACAATGAACTACATGTAGATGCAAATGCACCTAAGAAATGCCCTCACAACACCAATCTGGCCAGTGCTTGCTTGACCTAACAACAGGACACCCTATGCTAGCTATATTCTTTGCATCCCTTATTGCACTGCAATTTTCTGCTTAGAATTGAAGCTACCTCAAAATATTCCTGAATTGAAATAGATTTATATATGAAAATTTGGATTAAAAAGCATTTAAATATAGTACTAACGGGTGAAGAGGTATTAGAGGTATCCATAGGACCTACTTCTTGGGTCCTCAATTTCCTTCACTTCCCTTGCAGGCAGCCAACATGGCAATAAGGCCATCGAGGAAGATCTTTTGAAGGCAACAGCTGTGCTATTGCTCGCTTGACACCTTTGGGACCATATCATCTCAGGAGTTCTAGGAAATACAGTGTATATACATTTTAACATTCAACCCCAGAGCAGGTTCTATGGAAACATCTCGTAAATAAACATATTATAATTTCTTCAGTGAAATACAGAAATAGTCACAACCAAAAAGGATAAAGCCCTATTTCAAGTCAGATCAGGTTAAAATACCAAATAATTTACAAAGATGAGCTTTTGGTTTTTAGAATTGCAGAATATGTATTGCTAACCCTTCTGATACTAGGACACTGGAAGTATAAGGAAGCCATAGGAGTCCATCACCGAAAGGTATTTTAAGACATTTATTTGATTGATTCTATGATAGATGTCCAATAAAGCATACTAAGTAAACACACTCTCTGCTCTCTAGTAAAATAAACTGTAAACTCTGAAAAAATATATAAATTGTGTAAATTAAGTGAACATAGGAATACCTGAGCAATTTAAATCTCAAAAGAAACAAATTGCACAGGCAAATCTAAAATATTTACAGTAAATTTCAGAATTTCATTGTAATGCAAATCCAGTAGCATTTCTCACTGTTGAAAGTTCTGTGGTGAACCTGTTCTTTCCAATGTGAAAAATCAATGATGACTTATTTACAATTTATACAAATCTGAACTTTATGTGTTTTGCAATGAAATGTAGGCCTGCATAGTATTGTCAGAATGCATACTTACTGGGGGTAAATGTAATTGGAAACAATATATGCCTGGAAGTCAGAGGCGGTATAACCCCTCTGCCAACCAAAGTTTGTTCTTTCCAAATCCAATTATTTGTGAAAGGTCATTTGGCATAGGTAAGTCTTTCACTGTAGCTATATTAGCACAACTTAGAAAAACTCTTGACTGCCAGGAATTCTTGTTAGGCACCCAGTTAAGCAGTCATCCTATCATTGTTATGCATTGTGACATTATGATCTGTCTCTAGTCAAAGAGGTGCCATGTGGGAAAGCCTGGAAGGAAGTCTGAGGTTACTTGTATTTGTCCCACCAGTGGGAGTTAGAACTTATATCACAGTGGAATGAGGCGTCCTTAATGGTTAAGGACTATTCCTCTCTGCCTAAGCCTTGCACATTGCTATGATTTGGAGGAGATTAGTAGACTGTCCAAACCCATTACCACCCTTCCCTAAAATATATACACAGAAGTTAAAAAAAAAAAAAAGTAAAATGAAGCCCTTTTTACACTCCTAGTGAAGTTACTTGAGTCAGGTTCTTTACCTTTAATGAGATATAATAACATCAATCTCCTAGGGGTGTAACAAAGTCCAAAATAAAATTAACTTGTAATGCTCTTAGCAAAGTGCATAGCCCATGTAAGTGTTCAGGATATTGCTGTTAAAGCAGAATGAATATTTAAATTCCTAATTTCACTTTGCAGAAGTATGCGTGGGGTCGAAAGAGTGAACTGAACTTGAGAGGACACCAGCAGCTGCTAAAGGCATAGGCAGTGCTGGACGTACAGAAAACCCCCTTTCCTCTCACACCATCCCCTGTGGCCCCAAAATATCCCAGTGAGAGCTAAAAAACAGTTCTCCAGGTTGGATTTCTGGTAATACTAAGGAAGCGAAGCCCTCTTTCTCTAGAGGCCCAGAACTGGAAGGCCAAAAAGAAATATTCCAATATTTCTCAGATCAATAAAAAAGGAGAGTGACATGGAATGAATTGGGTCTCCCAAAAAAGATATGCTGAAGTCCTGAACCCCAGTGGCTCGGAATGTGATCTTATTTTGGAAATAGGGTCATTTAAATGGCATTACTTAAGTTAAAACAAGGTTATGATGGAATAGGCTAGACCTCTAATCCAATGCGGCTGGTGTCCTTAGAGGAAAAAGGAAGGAGAAACACAGACCCTTGGGAGAAGGCCATATGAAGTTGAAGGAGGCAGAGTCTACAAGCCAAGGAATGCCCATGATTGCTGGAAAACATGAGAAGCTGAAAGAAGCAAGGAAAGACCCTCCCCTGTGGATTTCAGACTTCTAGCCTTCCTAACTGTGAGATAAGATTTGTTTCTTTAAGACATCCTACTTGTGGTACTTTGTTACAATAGTCTGGGAAAACTATTACAGACAGGAATAGAGACTCACTAGTCTTAAGGAAACACCACTGATATAAGTAACAAACTATTTATTACGAAGTACTGTCTCATGAACAAATGGCTACCATTCAGGCATTCACAGTTTCCAAGAAAGGTTACAAAAAGGGGGAACCGAAGTGAAAGTTGAGTGGAGCTTTTTGTATCCAAAGTCATATGTCTTCAGCACCACTCAGAGTTGAGGAAGAAATCTCATATAAGAAAGGCAGTGACAAAATTCTTAATCACATACTCCAAGGAAAATTTCCAACATAAAATCTGTAGACTTCCTATTAAAGATTCACATACCTAAGAGAAGGGGGCAAGGATCCAGCCCTTGAGTTATACAATCTTTTCCCCTCCGAAGAAAGGCACTCTTGCAAGTCCAACTCTGACCCTCCAGAATAAATGGATGGATTCAGGGTGAGGAAAAGAGAGGAAGAGAATTCAAAGCCTTCCACATCACAAATATTTCACATTTCCCTAATCTTGAACCTTCTTCCTAAAAACTGCTGGTAAGTTGCCAAGAAGTATGGGTATCTGAAGTACAATAGAGAGTAATACTTTAACGCGAAGCACAGGGGCAGTTCCAAGTAACTGACTAAATATTTCATTCACCTCTATGACCTAGTTTACCTGAGAACAATTCACTTTATCGTTTTAATGTAGGATAATAGGATATACATACTTTTAATACCCCCAGGGTATTACTACAAAGTAATACTTGTCCTGTGCTCAAGTATATGATACATTTTAAGTTCTGTTGACCTTAGCCAATCAATTACCTTTAATGGGATGTAAGGTTTTACAGCTTACCTTGTATATCTTGCTTTTTACAAAGAAGCCCTAAGTCTAGTAAAATCCCAAGTGACCTGTGGAATAAGGCCTTCAGTGTCCATCATCCATCCATGAAAACTAGTCTCTTCTCTGAAATGTCATAATCCCACCATCAGAGCCAACATTTTTCTATGATTAAACCATCGATGCCAAGGTTTAACTTCTCCCACTCCCCTATCTTTGCATTACTAGGTCCCCAAATCTATTGTGCCTTCCTTTATAAAAGCACTTTCTGCTGTTCCCACTGCCAGTACCCTTTGCTGACTACTCATTACTTTCCATCTAGGCTATCACAGTTGCTTCTTACATAAATTGTGCCACTCAAGTCTTTCTGACCTCTAATCTATCCCACAAGTTGTTTCAAAAGTCTTCCTAAAACCCTACTCTCTAAATCACTCAGCTGCTCAGATATCACGAATAACATTCCATGACTCACCACATGAAGTTTACACTCCCTACATTGGCTCAGGCCCCATGCCATGTGAACCTACTATTTCTCCAAACTTACTCTTACCTAAGAGTGTTCACCGTTAACTAACATCAACCCTTAGCTCCAGCAAATGGTCCTGCTTGCCGTCTCACCTTCTCACCCCCCTCAAGACACCTGAGATGCTCCTCACCTTTTTGCTTAGAGCATTGATCTGTTGGAAATTCACCCACTCTTATGTCAAGGCACCCAGACCATCTAGCCCATGCTGATGAATCTCTCACTCAAATTTCAAGAACACAGACAGTGCTTTGGTACCCTTCTCCTGACTGCAGGCATATGACAACTGGCAGCATTATTCAGCTGTTTGCTCATAAGCCTTTATTTTTCCCACCTGAGTTTAAGCTCCTTGATGAGAGGAAAGACAGCTTATGTTTCTCAAGATGGCCCTTACCTAACAGAGGGCCTTACAAACTCAAAAATTATGTAATGCTGATGATGATAAAACCAATAGAGATGATGATAAAGTGAATTATTGATATATACCAAAGATCAGGGAATCAAAACCTTTAATCTTCCATAAGAATAGAACATTTGTTAAAAATATATATTCCTAGACCCAATCCCAGGGATTTAGTTTCAGGTAAAAATAAATAAATAAAATCCACAGAGAAGCTTAATACAATTGGCTTACAGATCTTATTTCGAGAAACATTGCCACTGATTAATTAAGTTGAAACAGTAAACACAAAAATAAAGCAAGTAGAAAGTACACAGAGTATAAGTGATGGGAAAAGAAAATTTGATGTGTAGTAAGCTAGATGCCATTGTTAGAAAATGGTTTGTGGTAGCCACCTTAAACCATATGTGCTTTCACTAAAATAATTTTAAATAACTATTTTCGTTAAAGCATTTAAATGTTAGTATTAAGGCAATCTACATCTTTTGCTTTCACGCCATAAAGTGAAGGGATATTTAAAGTTGATTATGTAAAACAGAAAATATGATGTTACATTTTAAAAATAATATTTGATCCGTTATTCGCTTGACACAAAACTGTAAATCTTGCCTTTTTTTGTTGTTGCATTCCATGTTTGACAAGTGCGTGTGAAATGTAAGACATGCCCTCCTCACATTTATTCATCTCAAAATACACAGGGACTCTGTGCATCAGTGCTTCCAATCCAACCCACTTTTTGGACCGATGAGTTTCACAAATTTACCTCATCATATTAAAGTAGTTCTTACTTTTTTTTCTTTTTGATCATAAACCAATTTCTCTCTATTTTAAAACCAAATCCCTCAACTCCAACAAAGGAGAATGAGCTCTACCTAATTTTGTATTGGCAACTGACTGGCTTTAGCAATATGCTGCTTTTTTCTACGTTTTGCACTTTTCTTGAGTTTGATGATAATTTAAAATATTTTCCTCCTATTTTCCTTTCATGTCTAGTTAATTTTAATTATATAATAGGCAAGACTCTCACCTGCCTTACTTAGTGGAATTCACTTGCTTGCACTAACACCCATTAGAGAAACATTTTAGAGTTTTTCAGTAAGTCTTACAACTGAATAATTAAAAAAAATGAATCCAACTCAAGCAAATAGAAATTGAGGAACAAGGAGATCATGTTTCCACTTGTAATTTTATCTCCAATTTTTTGCATGACTTTGGGGTTGAGGTGAAGCATTGTATATCTAACCTTGATTTATAACCTATGTGCTGTTTTGTAGTTTTAAAGTACTTTAAAAATATTTCCTAAAAGTAAATCACCAAAAAAAATCAAATATTGGGTATTATGTATATGCAGAATCTCCCAATTACCTTCTGAAATCCCTTATTGGGATTTCTGCAATTCATACAAAAATAACGGCCTCTTCCGCCTCAGTTCCTCTCTATTGCTTAAACCTAAATGCAGCTGTTGTATACACCAGCAGGGAGAGACATCGAGTCTTTGGACTTTGGGCAGTTTCACTGAAGGAATTAATGCCACACGTCATTTTAAGACTCTATTTACCCACCAGGAAACACAGTGCAGCAATAATGCACTGCCTTGTGGTCTATGGAACTCAAAACTTAAAATGGTGTTTCATTAAATAGAATATCAACCCATATTCACCAGACATTATAAAAGATGGTTAAATAAGAAAAGTAATGTTTGCCCACAGAACTGCATACTGATTTTATCTTTGTATGTTTGTTTGTCAAGATTTACAAGTGCATACGGATTTTAAAGGGGAAACTTTAGTACATCACCAGTGAAGATTCTGAAAATTAAAAATAATCTTCTCCACCCTGACATCTATACACAAGACACACAAACACACACACACACACTCACACAGAGACACACGCAGTATCATAGTCATTCAAGATAACCCTCAGAGTCACTGACTCTGATGCAGCCTCTTGGCTTATCAGGAAATGCTTTGCATTTTACTTTCTATTTCACACTTTCTTAATGTAAAAGTAAGTTCTCCTAGGCAATAGAGAGGTGCTGCCTTACTAAATCACAGTTTTAATAGTTTGACTTTGCAGAAAAAGAAAGTGAATAGGTATGACAAACTTCAAGGTGCTCAAATTACAGGAAGTGTCAGTGGGTCCAGTGCAATATTTTCGCAGTATTTAAGAACAGAAGAACCTTCTATTCACTATAGTTATAGCAAGGCAAGTATTACACTGAAGAGCACTTTCTGAATCATATAATGCCCTTTCTTTTGCAACTTAACACGTACCATTTTTACTCAGAATGGCTTTCCATTGACCCATAATGAATGACAAATTCCATTTTAATTTTTTCCCCAAAATTTAAATATGATAGTCTGTTAGATTTTAGAAGTTAGTGTTCTCAATCTTAGAGTGTATTGCAAAATATAACTGGGCAAATAATTTAATTTCTTCACATTCAGTATGTTAATTGCTAAGATCAACTGACAGTTGAGGTAACACACCCCAGGCACTTCTCCACGCGCCCTCGGTAGAAACGAGCCGCTGCAGTGTAGTTTCAGCAAAGGGGCTACAAGTTCAGGAACCGAGGCTTTTCAGTTAAAGGTGATGCCGAATATAAAACTTTTTTCTGGAGTTCAAGAGCTCTGTCAGATCTGAGTTTTTAAGGTAAATACGTATACTTTCAGAAGAACAAGTAAGAAGGAGGCACAAATACAAGAAGTGCTTTTTGAAAATCAGAATGCCTCGAAAGTTTCTTTTACGGCAAAGGATTAAACACCTCATTTTTAAAAAGGTGTTTTCAGTATTTCACGACCAGATTTCAGAAGCGCAGTTTATAGGCTGAAACGGCCTGGCTTGATTAGAACTTAGATGCTGATTTCCTGCTGTTGCTTCTCAAGTTTGACCAACTTCTCCAAGTGAGTATGAAGTCTTAAGCGCTCAAGCTCGGTTACTAAATTCCTTAACACGTCTCAAATCGCGCACGGAATCTAGGGCTCTGCGGAACACGAAACACTGGAGGAAAATAAGCCCCGTGCGCTGGTCATCCTTGCTCCAGAAGCTGTGGAGCAGCTCCCGCTAATGTCCCACTAAAGGGACACTTTCCTACCAGCGTGAGCCCAGGCTCCCCAAGCCCCGTTAGCCGGTCAGGGCGCAAGACCCGCCGCTGGCCCCAGGGAGACCGCTCGAAAGGAGATTATGGGGGCCCTGTCACCAGCCGGGCCCTTCACTTGGGTAACTTGCTCTTTTCTACCCCCGAGTAACGACTTTCTACTTAAAAAGAGGAAAGCTGAACTTCAAGGAAGTGCGTTGCAGCTGAAAAAGTCTGGGTCCCCCGCACGCAAGGTTCCACAGGTCCGAGCGCTTCCCGCGCGAGGCTCCGGGACCCCAGGGCACCCCCCACCGCCCCCCTTCCGCCCCGAGCCCCGGGCGCGCGCGGACCGCGCACCTACCGTGGCCTCGCCCGCGTCGGGCTCCGGGTCGGAGAAGCCGAGTCCGGACTCGAAGGCGGCGGCGGCGGCGGGCGCGTCGCGCGGACCCGGGAGCAGCGCAGCGACCAGCAGGGAACACGCCAGAGAGAAGCAGCCCAGCAAGTGCATGGTGGAAGGACCGGCGGGCGGGGAGGCCGGGCCGCTGGTGGGGGCGGGGGCGCCCCGGCGGTCCCCTCGGGGTCGCTGTCCCGGGTCTCCTCCCGGGGAGCCCCGGCCGGGCGAGCCGAGGCGGCGGGGGCGGGGGCGGGGCTCGGCGCTCCCGACTCTGCGCGTCGCGCTCCCAGCCGGTGGCGCGGCAAGGCCGCGGGGGTCGGGTCCCAGGCTCACGGGAACGCGGCCGTCCGAGCCCCCCTCATCCGGAGCCGCCGGGCTGAAGGCGGCAGCGGCAGCGACCGCGGCCCCTCGGGTCGCGCCGCCGTTTGGGCGCTTTGGAAGCGGGCAGCGGGGAGCCGCGGCGCCCCGGAATTTCCAAGCCCTCCAGACCCAGCAGAGCCGTCCTTCCCCTCCGCCCTCCCCTTCCCCGAGGGGAAATCAGCCGGGCGGCGGGAGCCGGCGCGGGGGCCGGGGCGGGAGGAGGGCGGCGGGGCGCCGGGCGGCGGCGGGGCCCGGGAGTCCGCGGCGGGGGAGCCTCCTGTGCGCGCGGGGCTGAGCGGCGCGGCGGCGGCGGCGGGCGCAGGGCAGGGCATGACTGCTGCGCCCTCTGCCTGCGCTTATGTGAGAGAAAGCGGCCGAGGGAGGGAGCGTGCCGAGCCCGGGCTTCCCTCCCCTCTCACTTTCCCTCGGAAGCTCGCGCCCTCGAGCTCCCCACTTCCCTCGCCTCCTCCCGGCGGCCCCACCTCCCCGCCCCCCACCCTCGGCCTCTCCCCTCCCCTGCCCTCCCCACCTCTCCCGTCCCCTCCCCTCCGCACCCCTCCAGGGACCCGGCGGCTGGAGGAGCGAGGTCGGTCTCGGGATGGCGGACTGCGGGACCCACATGAGAGGAGACTTTACCAAGCTTGGGAAAGTTGGAGCGGGAAGGAAGTGGTATGCTGGGGAGGCGGGGGCCGACCCCTTGTCCTTGTCGCCTTCGGGGCTCCGGTCCGGCTCGCCCGGCCCTCGGCGCCCGGCTCTAGTTTTGCGAGTTGCCCCCGGAGTTCCGCAGGGACCTTGGAATCTGCAGCGACCCCTCTTCCTCTTCGTCTGGGTAATTTAGCGTTGCCCTGGGAAGCAAGAACTAGAAGGCTCCTCGCAACACAGTGCGGGCTACTGGGATGCATGCAAACGATCCCCTTGGAATCCTCAATTTCTGGGAGATGGTGAAAAAGGCCAGAATCTTCGGGGAAAGTAGAGAGAAGATACAGAGTCAGTTTCTGCTTCCTCTTGAGGGCACAAGAAGTTGGGTTTAAGTGAGACAGAGGTGATAGGGGCAGATGTGTGCTAAACGTATGGTAGGACGTGGCATCTGCAGAAGAGCGATGCGCTTCCCCACCGGAAAAGCACCCGGGGACTCACTTGAGCTTGTTGCATTGGCCATCGGGCATCTCCAGGTAGAAGGGCAGGTTGCAGAGAGCGAAACTTAGGAGTTTCAGCCGAGTGCACAGCATGAAAACTTGACTCACTTTCAGCCCCAAGTTGACTTTTGTTGCTCTTTTAGGTTCAAGAATCTTAAATGGAAAAGAGACTCTAATTTAACTTCCTGAACAAACCGAAACTTCCCTCCTTCTAGAGACAGGAGGGTCTGAGACAGGAGACCTGAGACAGGAGGCTTCTAGAGACACAGCCTCTGTGTGACTGCCCATTCCCCTTTTTGCCAGTCAACATCGCTGAAAAGTGTTTTCTTCCATCTATCCATTGCTTTGACTTCTGGAGATTTACACAATATATCTAATCTTGCTTCCAAATATGAGTTCTTAAAATGTTTTAAAAATAATGTGCTCCCTATGCAAGCTTTCCTCCTAGCTAAATATCTCTATTTTTTTTTCACATGACAGCTCCAAACTCCTCATTAACCATACTCTTTTCCATATTCTTCATAAAATACACTACTCAGAACATGACTCAGTGCTCAGTGCTTCTACAGGCATTGGGAAAAGAGTCTTCCTTTTCTAGATACTGTGCATTAGTTGATACAGCCTCGGATGAAGCCAATTCGGCATCGACATACACTAAGAATCAACTAAATTCCTCAAGAATTGTTCCACGTGTACTGCTGTTTAGTTACCATGAATTTGTGGAGCTGGTTTACTCTGCCTAAGCGATGAAGGTTTAAATTCATTTCAGTAAATTTTATCCTCCCAGAGTCAGAACATCATCACAGCTTATTGAGATGTTTTGGTATTCTGACACTTAGCATCATCTCCCTCTCTCTGTCTTCCAGCTATGTGCATGTCTAGTCAGCCTGCCATGTGTGTGTTTAGACACCAGTAAGGCTGTGAAAAGGGAAAGTTTAAGGACAGACTGGAGTAACAGTAGGGAACAAGCAGGAACTCCTTATAAACTCCCCTGTGACTGTGGTGCTCAACTTTGATTGCACTGGGAACTGCAAGGCGAGATTTAAAAACACCCTGCCTGAGTGTACTATCAGAGATTCCGGTTTCACTGGTCTGGGGTGAGGCGTGGACATCAAGATTCTGACAGACAACCAAAGTTGAGAACTTCAGGCATTTACACCACCCATGGGGACCAGCTGGGCAGAGAGTGCACAATCAGCAAACTCAGTATATGTCATAATAACTGTATTATTCATTTTGTTTGGATACAGAAGTCAACACATATAGATTTTTTTCCCTCAAATATATGTCATCTTCCTAATATATTATTATTTTAGGTAAAGGACAGGCTGGGAAAAAAGTGTGCTTGAATAAGGAAAAGAAATCAACACTGAAAACAATCCTCCATTGGTTAAGAGTCTTGAAGACAAAAAGGGAGAGTTGCTTGGAAAAGATTGTTTTGCTTCCTTACCCCCTAGAAAATATTTGGTATCACCGACACAGCTAAATTCTTTAAGAAGCCCCTTTTTGGGGTTTGTAAGTCTATCACTTGTTCGTTTATTACCTATTTTTCAACAACCTTCTAACACAGTAGGTTTCTTTCTTTTTTTTTTGTATGCTGAATGGCAGGTTCACATTTCATTATTTTTCTGTGTGAGCATCCCATTATTGCAGCACCATTCGTTGAATTTTTGTTTGTTTTGCTTGTTCTTTTGTTTTTTGGGAAGAGCATGGACTGGAAATAGAACTTGGGCCTCCCGCATGGGAGGCAAGAATTCTACTACTAAACTACCCTTGCATCCCCTAAAACAGTAGTTTCTAAAAAAGCATTCCTCTGACAGTGGAAACTGAGGAAAGAGAGTTAAATATCTTTTCTGCCCCCTAGGCTCCAATCACAATTAACACCCCTTGCTGCTTTACACATTGAGTTTCTACTGTCCTTTGAAGATGTGTTCGAATTATAGTGTTTGAATTAGTGTTTAATAAATTATCTATTATGTACTTTCCAATATCCATTATGACCTTCTTTAGTTCATTGAAATCTGATTTTAATTATTTCTTTCCTTCTTGCTTTTTCAATTTCACTTTGTTGCTCTATTTTAAATTCCTTGAGTTGAATGCCAGGATCATTTGTTTTTTGGCTTTCTATTTTCTGATGAACATATTTTGTAAATGTCAGTTTTGGTCTAAGTTTAGCTTTATCTCTGTCACCTGTGACCTGTAGGACTTTTTTGTTGTCAAGCAACTATAAATATGTCTTAATTTCCTTATAATTTTTTCTTTAGCTGAAAAGTGTTTTAATGGTATTCATTAATTGTAATTTTGGGAGATATGGAATTTTTGTCATTAATTTTTAACTTTGTTCGATTTAGTCATCCTATAAATGATGCTGATTTAGAAATTAATTGAGACTCTTGGATATGGTTGATTTCTTACACTCTGTTTATGTATGTTCTCTTTTTGTGGGGTGGTAAGTATAATCTTATAAATAGCAATATTCAAATACAATCTGGAAGTGATGTTAAAATCTTCAATTATAATTGTGGGGTTATTTTTTTCTGTTTCTAACTGTAGTTATGTCAGTTATTTCTTTGTATAACTTGATGCTATATTGTTAACCTGAAATATTTATGATGAATATCTTTTTTTATCTATTTCTCTTTTACAAGTGTTTACTGTCCATTTTCATAACCTGATATTTTTTATTTGAAATTCTGTTTGTTCTGATAGTAAAGTCATAGTCTTTGAGAACTGAAACCAACTAATTCATGGGAACATGAATTAAATGAAACTGTAGCCCACTTATAGAAATATGACTTTTAGTTGTTTCTTCTAGGAAACTTTAGCTTGGAAAAGATAAGGTCATAAACTAATAATTAACTTCAATATTTCTTTAAGAAAATGCCCACAATCATTTTCTTATCAGCCACTTATCAATATCAGTTTACTTGTCAAGACTCACTTCAAGACCGTCTGTTATCTTTGTCAACCAATTCTGTATTAGTTATCATGAAATTTGCCCAATCCTAATCATTTTCCCACTTTGAAAGAACCAGCTTAAACCACTTGAATCAGAACCAAAATTACTACAATTATACCCCTTCTGGTACACTGCAATGAGTTCTACTAAACTTGACTTTTATTTATCAAATTTTGAGGGTGATATTTTGGGGATTTCAATAACCTGGAGGTCCCACCGATATCCCATTGATATCTTCTTCATTGCTAAAGCCCAGGACCCTCAATTCAGAAAGAGTGCAAACCTCTGTGGCCCCGTGAGCCTCGTTGTTGGGGGTCTCTCTTACAACAATGGTGGAGTCTCAACAGCTGCTATTGCTTTTTTTTTTTTTCCCATGGGCAGGCACCAGGAAGTGAACCCAGGTCTCCAGCATGACAGGCGAGAACTCTGCCACTGAGCCCCCGTGGCCTGCTCTCCAATTGCTTTTTGATTAAGCTCCCAAATGTCATTGTATTTTGTCTCCTAAGACTCCCTTTCAGGACTCCTTTGATTATTTGACCAGATTTGAAAACATGTATCCTTGGTTGAAGAAATGTATCCTTAGTGGAAAACTGCCTTGTTATTAACAAAATTGATTTAATTAATGCTATCTTCATTAATTTGTGTTGCAAGTTTATAACTGGAAACTCCTAAGAAAGAGGACAAGCCTGGTCCCAGTTAGCTCCATTCATTGGGCCAGCACTGGGAGTTTGGTGCTCAGGAAGTTTCTCTTCAGAGAGACATCTTCTACACAAATTTGCCTTAGTATTTATCAAAAGCGTATACATTTATAAAACTTTCACTAGTCTTATTTTGTCCATGAGAGTCTGGCTTGTGGAAGAGATCTCTTCTGCAAACCTTCTGCCTTCCAAGATGAGCTAACTTACAGGGTTTGCAATTGGAGATGGCCTAGCCATTAGGTTGGGGGCCCAGAACATGAGGTCCATAAACCATGTCTTTCACCAACCATTGCCAGACTGTCATGGGATTGTTCCCAAATAAACCTAAGTTTATGCCTCTTCCAGGACAGATTCCTACATTTTACATGGACTTAGACTGTACCTAATACATATAACTGTCTTTCTAAATGACATACTTTTACAAAGGCTAATTCAAATTTCAGTGACCATTTTGTTCTTAAATGAACAAAGCTTCATTTGAAAAGTGTCTTAGAATAGAAAGAGAGTAAAATTTCAAATATTCAATGATCTGTATTTTTATTGGTATCAGGAAGCTTACAATTAAAATTTAGATTCCATAATTACTTTCCTAAATGACTCCTTGGCAGAAAGAAATGAAAAATGTGAAAGATTATCTCTTTTTTAGATCTTCCCAAATCACAACTCAAACCTCAAAGCTTTTATCGTCCTATTCATCTTCTCCTATCCTTTGTTCCTTTATTACCCTATGCCCCAACCTCTTTCTCATTGTCTTCCCTTTCTTTCTTACCAGCCACAAACCCTAAAAGCTTAGTTGGCTTTCAGAGTTAAATCCCCTTTAGATCAGAGTGAGCTGTATAGGGTGGATTTTAAGTCCTGTTCATGGTCTGAACCAAGAGTCATTGTCAATGACTTTCCAAAATCTAGGCAGGGTAGACCGAGATTTTCAGAGGAATTTGGAGTAGCTGTCATGGTCAGGTTTGTGTGTCAAGTTGGCCAGATGGTGGTGCCTGTTTGTCTGGTTGGGCAAATGCTGGCCTGTCTTTTGCTATGAGGACATTTCATAGAATTAAATCATGATCATGTCAGCTACATACACAACTGATTCCATTTGTAATCAACCAAGGGGAGTGTCTTCTTTAATGAGTGATGCTTAATCTAATCACTGGAAGCCTTTTAAGAAGGATTCAGAAGATACAGGTTCTCTTCCTGCTTCAGGTGGCAAGCCTCTCCTATGGAGTTCGTACAGACCTTCCATCAGAGTCATCACCTTCACAGCCTGCCCTACAGATTTCGGACTCTCCATTCCCATGGTTATGTGAGACACTTTTATAAATTTTATATTTACAGATATTTCCTGTTGATTCTGTTTCTCTAGAGAATCCTAACTAATACAACTTGGTACAGAAGTGGGTCTTAAGAAATAGAGTCTTAAAAATGGGTTTTTATGACCAGTTTTCTACTCTGACTGGACTTAAAGGCACTAAGGACTCTGATTCACATAATCAGAATGACATTGCCAATCCATGGAGTGTGTTGGCAAAAGAGATAATCAAAATATCACCATTTGATTCTTCTAATGCTTCGCTTGTCTGTAGCCAGGCTCGGGGGGATAATGTTTTTGACACTTTTACAGAGTTTTGTGGAAATATGAGGTATAGAGATGTTGGCTGATTCTTGTTAGATACAATGGATACATTCATGAGTGAAAGGGATGGGCTTAAGGCTTCAAATAAGCTTAAGCACCATCAGACAGATGTGGAGGTTTCTATGAGCATCCTGAAGGAAAATATTAGTTCCTGAAGCCGTAGACTTGAGTTCTCTGAAAATCAGACTCAGAATCTCATTGTTAGATTCATGGGCTGTTGGTAATGGTTTGGCTGGATGGTCAGGGACATGGAGAGACCTTAATTGGAAAATTGGTGACAAAGAGGTCTGGGGAAGAGGTATGTGAATAGACCTTTCTGAGTGGGTTAAAAACATGAAGATATTTGTGTGCCATGTGAATGCGCACCAGAGGGTGACTTCAGCAGAGGAAGGTTTGAATAATCAAGTGGATAAGATGACCCTTTCTGCGGATACCAGTCCCAGCCTTTTCCCCAGCAACTCCTGTCATTGTGCAATGGGCTCATGAATAAAGTGGTCATGGTGGTAGCGATGGGGGTTATGCATGGGCTCAGCACCATGGACTTCCACTCATCAGGGCTGACTTGGCTACAGCCACTGCTGAGTGCCCAATCTGCCAGCAGCAGAGACCCGCACTCATCCTTCAATATGGCACCATTCCCCAAGGTGACCAGCCAGCTACATGGTGGAAGGTTGATTACATTGGACCACTCCTTTCATGGAAAGGGCAGCACTTTATTCTAACTGGAATAGACACATACTCTGGACATGGGTTTGCTTTCCCTGCACACAATGTTTCTGCCAAAACTACTACCTGTGAGCTTACAGAATGCCTATCCACCGTCATGGCATTCCCCACAGCATTGCTACTAAGTAAGGAACACACTTCACAGCAAATGAAGTGTGGGATAGGCACATGCCCATGGAATTCTCTGGTTTTATCATGTTCCCCATCATCCAGAAGCAGCTGGATTGATAGAAACTCAATTACAGTTCCAACTAGGTGGCAATACCTTGAAGGGCTGGGGTAATCTTCTCCAAGAAGCTGTGTACACTCTGAATCAGTGTCTGCTGTATGGTGCTGTTTCTCCCATAGCCAGGATCCATGGGTCCAGGAACCAAGGGGTGGAAATGGTAGTGGCACCACTCACTATTACCCCTAGTGATCCACTAGGAAAATTTTTCCTTTGTCCCTGTGACCCTGAGCTCTGCTGGTCTACAGATTTTAGTTCCAAAAGGGGGAGTGCTTCCACCAGGAGAAACAACAGTGATTCCATTGAACTGGAATCTAAGACTGTTACCTGGTCACTTTGGGCTATTCATGCCCCTGGATCAACAAGCCAAGAAGGGGATTATATTATTGGCTGGGGTGATTGACCCTGACTATCAGGGGGAAATAGGACTGCAACTACATAATGGAGGTAAAAAAGAGTTTTCCTGGAATATGGGAGATCCCCTAGGACATCTTTTAGTACTACCATGCCCTGTGATTAAAATCAGTGGAAAACTGCAACAACCCAATCCAGGCAAGACTACCAATGATTCTGAAATTTCAGGAATGAAGGTTTGGGTCACCCCACCAGGCAAAGAACCACGGCCAGCCGAAGTGCTTGCTGAGGCCAAAGAGAATATGGAATGGGTAGTGGAAGAAGCTAGTGATAAATATGAACTATGACCATGTGATCAGTTACAGAAATGAAGACTGTAATGTTGTTTTGTTAGAGATTTAGCATGTTTCCGGTTATATTCAGGACAGTTGAGTACTGTTAGGGAAACAAATGCATCTTTTATTGCTTTCTATTTAGAAAGTAGTTATGGTTTAAGGTGATGAGGATAACTGCCATGTTGACAAGGGATGAACTGTCATGGTCAGGTTCATGTGTCAACTTGGCCAGATGGTGGTGCCTGTTTGTCTGGTTGGGCAAGTGCTGGCCTGTCTGTTGCCTTGAGGACATTTCATGGAATTAAGTCATGATCATGTTGGCTACATCCACAGCTGATTCCATTTGTAAACCACCAAGGGGAGTATCTCCTTTAATGAGTGATGCTTAATCTAATCATGGGAAGCCTTTTAAGAAAGATACAGAAGAGACAGGCTCTCCTCCTGCTTCAGCTGGAGAGCATTTCCTGTGGAGTATGTCCAGACCCTCCATTGGAGTCGTCAGCTCCACAGCCTGTCCTACAGATTTTGGACTTTACATTCCCACAGTTACGTAAGACACTTCTATAAATGTTATATTTATGAAAAATTTCCTGTTGATTCTGTTTCTGTAGAGAACCCTAACTAATACAGTAGTTCTAGGAGCATAAAGGTCAAGGTTCATAGCTTATACCAATGGTTTAATATATTATTAGTAACCTCACATGCAACAAAACTCGATGGAAATGTCAAAATGATAATACCCTGAGTATGACTTAAGAACCCCAAACTCCATAGTAAAATCAGAAGAATTTAGAAAAAATTATAAATATTAGGATTTTTGGAGGCCCTCATCCAAATCAAATGCACAAAAGATGAATACACTGGAGACTTTAGGGATAGGCTCTATCATACCTTCAGCGAACATTCAGGTGTAGATTGTGGAGCAGATGTAACTGCAACTCTCTCCTCACTTTTTGGAAGGTCCTTAAGTCAGAAACAGCCCATCTAGGAGTTCTGGGAAAGATGGCAGGGTAGGGGTGGTGATAGGACACATTTGTTCTATGAAAAACAGCCAGTGAATAGGCAGAAACTGTCTGAGTCAATGGTTCCAAGGCTTTGAAGACTGGGGAGTGACATACAGCACCCAGGAAAGAGGGGGACCAGGAGACTGAGAAGCTGCAGCAGAAACCAAGAATGAATTGCTCCTGTGGCAGTGATTGGTACCCATCTCACACCCTGGAGACTTGCCTTTGGGTTAAATCTGTATCTGGCTCCACAGATGAAGAGGTGAGTTAAGCCCTTTCATTGGGCCAGCCCCAGTAGTTAGGTATTCAGAAAGTTTCTCCCAGGAAATGTTTCCTTCTTGGGAATAGTAGGCAGACATGGTCAAGTCCTGAATGTGGCTTCTAGTCAGCAAGTTTGGAGTATTAGGTTCTAGTCATGAATCATTGTTCTTGCCTGCCTGGAAAAGGGACTCTAGCAGACTTGTTTTATCACTGCCTGGAAGAAGTTGAAACAATACATTCTCCCCATGGTGGAGGAAAATTTGCAGAAGAGCACCATCTGCTGGGAAGGCAAGGAAAATACACCATTAAGGAATTGAAGTGGGGGGAAAGAAAGAGGTTTTTTTTCCCATCTTTCCTGTTCCCCTCCCCAAGGACCTCTGGAAATGGTCTGCACCCCATTCATGGGTCCCTAGCCTTGTTTTTACAGTTAAATACAGACAATTCTAAAGATGTAGAATGAATTGAAATAAGAGTCAAAGAAGAGGTGTAACACAAAGCCAGTCAACAATAAAACCCAAGGCAACTGAGGGAAACTGAACATCAGAGGAAACTCTTCAATATAATCAGATGCCTAGAGATCAGACAAAAAAAAAAAAACAAACCACAAGCCATACTAAGAAACAGATGATATGACCCAGTTAAAGGAACAAATTAAAACTTCACATGAGACACAGAATTTGAAATAGCTAATCAATAACATTCAAACATATCTCCTAAATCAATTCAAGTAGATGAAGGAAAATATGGTTACAGAGGTAAAGGACATTAATAAGACACTGATTGAGCATAAAGAAGAATGTGAAAGCATTAAAAAATACTGGAGCATATGAAAATGAAAGACACAATAGATGAAATGAAAAATACATTAGAGGCATACAACAGGAAATTTGAACAGGCAGAAAAAAGAATCAGTGAACTAGAAGACAGAGCATCCAAAATGGAAAAGATAAAAGAGCTGGTAGAGAAAAGAGTGGTAAAAATTGAGGAGGAGCTCAGGGAACTGAATGACACAAAAAGTAAAGTACACAGACAGACATGTCATGGGTGTCCCAGAAGGAGAAGAAGGAAAAAGGGACAGAAAAAATATTTGAGGAAATAATGGCTGAAAATCTCCCAACTCTTATGAAAGATGTAAATATACATGTCCAAGAAGTGTAATGTACTTCAAATAGAATAAATCTGAGACACATGCTAATTAAAATGTCAAAGTCAGAAATAAAGAGAAAATTCTGAAAGCAGCAAGAGAAAAATGATTCATCACATGCAAGGGGCACTCAATGAGACTAAATTCTGATTTCTCACCAGAAACCATGGAGAAGACATTTGTGTGATGTATTTAAAATGCAGAAAGAGCAAAACTGCCAGCCAGGAATTCTTTAACCAGCAATAATGTCCTTCAAAAATGAGGATATGCTCACCTTCCATGTAGGAGATCCAGGTTCAATTCCCAGACCATGGATCTAAATATATATATATATATATTCATATATATATATATGAATATAAAATATTCACAAATAAACAGAAACTGAGAGAAGTTGTCAATATGAGACCTGCCTTAGAAGAGACTCTAAAAGGAGTTTTGCAGGCTGAAATAAAAAATGGGAGAGAGAGGCTCAAAGGAGATTGTAGAAATGAAGATTAACAGTAAGGGTAATTAAAAGGGTAAAAAGAGAGTCAGAAATAAGATATGACATATAAAAGTCAAATGATAAAATAGTTGAAGTAAGCACTGCTTTTACAGTAATAACATTGAATATTAATGGATTAAACTCCCCAATTTTATCCTTTGCCACACTGACTGAATGGATTAAAAAATATGAGGCATCTATTTGCTGTCTATAAGGACTGATCTTAGACGCAAAGACATAAATAGGCTGAAACTGAACGTTAAATGTTGGAAGAAAAATATTTCATGGAAACAGCAAATAGATTCCTTTTCCATACATTTCAGGCCAAGCTGGCAGTGGGTCCATTCATACAGATCTTGTAAAAATATTTTCAGTTTTGTATGTGGAACTCTGGGGTGCAAACCTTCAGACAAAAGAACTTTCCACAAATCCTACCTGTGTAACTGCATTTCCAATCCTCACTTCCATGGAAGTTGCTGACTGGTTCCATGTTCAGTTAAACTCTCACATGGAGCTCTGCTCTCCGGCGCTCTGGTGCTCACTGTTCTGAGCACTTTTGAGAAGCTCAGAATTTTCCAAACCATCAATTTCTCAGTTCTTTGTGCCTAGGAGTTCAGTTCTCAGCATATTCCTTTTCTTTCACATTTTATTGTAAACTTCAAGGAGGAAACCAGTCTGCACTTTCCACATTTAGCTTGGAAATATCAGGTAAATATTCAAGTTCATCACTCTCAAATTCTGCCTTCCATCTGACAAGATAATTGCATTTTGCCAAGTTCTCTGCCACAAGGATCACCTTCCTCTAGTTTCTGAAAACACGCTCACATTTTCTTCTAAGGCCTTATCAGAAATACCTTTAGCATCCGTATTTCAATGAACAATCTCTTCAAAGCAATCTAGACCTTCTCTGTCAAGCATCTAACAATTCTTCCAGCCTCTATCCATACCCAATTCCAATGTTGTTCCCACATTTTTTTTTGTATTTACAATAGCAACAACCCACTCCTAGTGTTTTGGCATCCTAGGCTTCTTAAAGCAAATACCATGAAATGGATTGGCTTAAATAATGGAATTTACTCACTCGCTGTTTGGAGGCCAGGAAAATGTCCAAATCAAGGCAACATTTTCTTCCCAAAGACCAACTCCTGGACGTCCATGTCTCTAAGACATGGTGGCGCCTGCTGGTCTCTCCCTTCTCTTCCAGATTTTATTGATTTCAGCTTCTTGCTTCTGTGACTTTCACTCTGTGCCTGAATTTCATTCTCTTTTAAAGGATGCCAGTAATAGGTGGGTCACACCTGAACTGAAGGACCTTCTTCAAAAGGTCCTACCTACAATGTGTTTATACCCGCAGGAATGTAATTAGACTTAAGAACATGTTTTCCTGAGTTGCATACAGCTTTAAAGCAGCACATACATGTAAAGAATGCAAAACAGTACTTGGCATTTAATAGCTTCTCAATAAATTTTAGATAGAATGTTAATAATAATTATTATATTTTAGTAATAATTTTATATATATTCATCTTTATTTCTTTTTATATTTATTATTTTCAATTTTCACACTTGTATTAAATGATTATTCAAATGATCATAAAAATCTAACATTGACTTTTTTCCTTAAACACTTTGAGAATACTATACCATTGTCTTTCTCCATCAAATATTGCTCCTAAAAAATTTCATAATAATAATACTAGCTTATACCCTTGTAGTATCTATTATGTTTCTGGGCATGTTTTTATAGATTTACCTAATCTAATATATTTAATACTACCAACAACCTCATGAGATTATTATGTTCCATATTATCTATGCAAGGATGCTGAGGAGTTAAATATGTTGTTTATGTTCTGAGGTTAGATTTTGAAAGATCCTGGATTCAAACCCAGGTAGACCAGTCCAGAAGATTAAGCACCACTTTATTTTGCCTCTTTAAAATCTTAAAAAAACAAACAAACATTAGAGAAGTTTTGAGTTTATAAAACCATATGCATAAAATACAGGATTCCCATATGCCACCCTATAATTAAACTGTGCATTGGTGTGAAACATTTGTTGCAATTGATGAAAGCACATTTTTATAATTCTACTATGAACTATTGTCCATGGTTTAACTTGGGATTCATTGTGTGTGTAGCGCATTTCCATGGATTTTTTAAAAATTATATTCTGTTGCCATATTACAATCTAACATTTCCCCTTTTAATCAGATATATATTTCAGTGCAGTTAATTATGTTCATGATGTTGTACTTCCAAAACATTTCCATTATTTTGAAGGGTAACTGTATATGTTTTAAGCCTTAACTTCCCAAACCCTATCCCCATCCCATCCCCCTCATAACCTTTATTCTGTATTCTGGCTCTATGAAGTTGCTTATTCTAATTCCTTCAGATCAGTGAGATCATACAATGTCTGTCCTTTTGTGTCTGTCTTATTTCCCTCAGCATGATGTCTTCAAGGTTCATTCATGTTCTCACATAAGTTAGGACTTGATTTCTTTCTACAGCTGTATGATATTCCATTGTAGTTATCTTTAAAATTTTAATGATTCTTTTATTGTTAGATGGCTACCATTTCACATTGAAAAATTTAAAACCTTTTCCTTTTGTGTTTGATGTTCTTAAATTTTACTATAATATGCCTGTAGTGATTTCTTTGTATCTCTATGGAATATTTGGGCCCTTTCAATATGAGTTCATACATATATGTTCTCTGTGCGCATGTGTTTGTATAATATCTGTTAAATTAGTCACCATATTTCTTCAAATAACTTTTTCAAACTATTTCCCCTTATCTTCATGTAAAACTCCCTTGTATACAGACACGACAATTTATCCTAATATTCCATAGGCATTAAGTATTCTTTACATCTTTTCAGCCTTTCCTAATCATTCTAGAAATTTTCACCTAATTTTGAACTTATCTCCTACAGCTTATAGCAATGATTCTTCTCTTTGTCTCTACATGTATTGTGTTAGTTAGATTCAGTTGTCAACTTGGCCAGGTGAGTATACCTAGTTTTGTTGCTGCGGACATAAGTCAATGGTATGTGAACCTCGTTTGTTGCTAATTACATCTGCAGTTGGCTAGGAGGCGTGTCTGCTGCAATGATTGACGTTTGACTTAATTGGCTGGTGCTTAAATGAGAGAACGCAACGTAGCACAGCCTAAGCAACTCCGCATTCCTCATCTCAGCACTTGCAGCTCAGCCCAGGCCTTTGGAGATGGTGAAAGAAGTCACCCCGGGGAAAGTTGTTGGAACCCAAGGGCCTGGAGAGAAGACCAGCAGAGACCATCCTGTGCCTTCCACGTAAGAAAGAACCTCAGTGGAAAGTTAGCTGCCTTTCCTCTGAAGAACCAACAAAATAAATCCCCTTT
>PVIY010001328.1:0-103876 GCA_004026745.1 Myrmecophaga tridactyla | reverse complement strand
GTTTTTATAGGAAATTTAATATAATAAAATAGCATTCATATCAATATATGATTGTCTTAAAATTAGAATTTTTTCTTCCAGAATTATGATATCTTAGCATGCAGATAAAATTGCAAAATAGAAATGACAGGTAATATCATTTTATTAACAGACTACAATAAAACACTATAGATAACATTGCCTGCTGTTTGCGCTAACTAGGCCATTTTGAGTTGACAGCATACATGAATAATTCCAATTCATCTCATATTTTCTGTACAGTGATCTATTGTTTAGTAAAAATATTTATTTTGAGAGAAATTCACAGAAATTTGCCTTGTTTAGAAATGATGTTCATAGCTAAAACAGCACTAATAATTCTGACTGTCCATAAAGTACTTTGAATAAAAGTCCAAGCCAGTAAACAAAAGTTCCTTTAATGTTATTGATCAGCATAAACAATGTGGTGTGTTTTTCATAATTTCAACTTGTGCTTTCTCAACTTCTTCTCCTCCATATAATCTGTGCTCCAGTATTCACTTAAAGGTGAAAAGAAAGGGGGAGGGGAACAGTAAGTGAATGTACAAGGAAGAAATGCAGTTGTCACATGTACAAATTCTGGGAAAGTCTACCTTCAGATCATTCTAGAATTAAGATACACACACACACACACACACACACACACACACACACACACACACACACAGACACCCCACATATACATAGAAGGTTTGGTGAACTTAAACTGACATCCCTGAAAAGAACTGTTTCTTACATTTGTCCTAAATCTCTCATGCAGCTTCTCAGAATAAATTTCCCCTTGAATTACCATCTGTAGAAGATAAAATCACATGGTATCATTGTTTTAAAGGTAGTAGTGTACTTGACCCTCTGCTATGTCCTGGATATCTTACATCCAGGTTTCTCTTGTTGTTGGTCTCTTGAATTTATCATTATTCAGCAAATCCTTCTCCATCTTCATTGGGCCTTTATTTTTTGTCTTTATAACTTATACCAATGAAGTTTTAATCAGGTGAATCCAAAATCAACTGTTTCTATTTTTCAAATGAATCAAAGCAATCTTTATTTCTGATATTATGCACCTTGGCATTATTTAATCTGTTACTGCCCATTGGGACTTTCAGGTCTCTCTAGGACATTGGTTCTCAAGATGTGGTCACCAGACCAACATAGTCAGTACCAGCTGGGATATTGTTAGAAATGAATATTCTTAGGCCCTACTCTAAGCCTAATTAAATCAGAAATATGGAAAGGGGTCCAGAAATCTTTGTTTCCTCAAGTTCTCCAGGTGATTCTAATGCATGCCAAAGTTAGACATGCATTAGGACAATGGTTAAAAATCTCAACACTCAAGTTGAGGCTTGGGCCAATCACATCAGAATTTCTAGGGATGGAGCCTGGGTTGCAACTTTTAGAAATGCTCTTGTTGTTTATATGCAGTCAAGATTAAGAACCCCTGCACCAGGAAAAATTCCTAAAGTCTGAGATTCTTCTGATCTTGTGATATGTGACTCCCTATTTACTTAGTATCCTCTGCACATAGAAGCTGACAGGAGCCCTTGTTATGTATTTGAAGAAATTGAACTAGCATGTTTAGATAACTGCATCAATAAAGTTTGGAAGAAATAAACATTCATGACTTAAGATTTTTTTTTTGGATGATCAAACTTAGGATCAATATCTTCCATCAGATCACTTTTAATTATTTTTGATAACCAAATCAGTCCCCAAATTCTGTACCCTATTTCATTTCTTCTCTTCTTCTCCCAACCTACCTGACTAATGACAAATATTCCATCTGATCTTTTTACTTCAAGTTTTATTCTAAAGATTTCTTCATCTGTATATTGGCCTTTCTAAAACCCATATATGATCATGTTTCTCTTTTGCTTAAATCTCTCCAACAGTTCCTTATTATGTAGAGATAAAACACAAGTATGTTGGCATGAAGAGTTCCTTCATGAACTGATAGCTCTTCACTCTCTCCAGCACACTTCATCTTCTAATGACACTAAATTTCTTGAACAGCTTTGTCTTCATCAATGCCTAGCATATTGCAAGTCCTTAATATGTGTTTCTTTAATGAATAAATAAGACTATGATTTGGTGTGTTAAAATATACACAGGGGATATTTTAGCTTCTCATAATAGGGAAGAAACTTGCTTGGTCTAAGTTACCTGTAGATAACAAATAGAGAGTATATCCTATCCTCTACTCTCCCAAATTTTTCAGTTACTTGAAGGCACTGGGTGAGTTACCAAACTAAGGCAAAAATTGGAAGCATGTCTACTGTTAAGAGACAAACTAAAACAGACCTACACTACAAGATATGCCAAAAGAAACTTCTCATGCTAATGGAAATATCACAAGAGATAGCAACTTGAATCTATAAGAAAGTATGAAGGTCACCAGAAATGCAAATATGTAAGCAAATAATTTTTAGAACTATATATGTACATATATATATATATATATATAATTTCTTCAGTAGATGAAGCAATAACTATAACACCATTGAGAGACTTTCAATGTGTGTAGTTGTAGTATATACAACAAGAATAGCACTGAAGACCACTATAAATGGGTCTATACCATAGCAAGTTTATATTCTGTGAAGTAGTGCTCACACTACATAGATTATGTTAAATTTAAGATTGAATATTGTAATCCCTAAACCAGACACTTAAAAAAATAGCATAAAGAGGTACTGAAAGGCTAATAAAGAAACCAAAGTGAGATACTAAAGAATTGAATACCCCAGAAGAAGCTGTAAAAGGAGGAACAAAGGAGCACAAAACAGATAAGACAAAGAGAAAGTATATAGGAGGGATATAAACAAAATGACAATGTAAGACATCCCCAAAAAAGTTCCCCTTCAGAAGCAACTAATAATAGGGCATATCTTATTTGTTTGGAATTTCAGACAATAACAGAGACTGGAGAAAGACTCTACAAAAGCTGAATCAAAAGGGAAAAGATTAAACAAAAAGACTGTAAGAGGTCTGTGGCTCTGACCTGCCAGTCTGGACCCATCCCCCTCCTTTGGTCCCACAGAGCTTCGGAGTCATGCAGAGGCAGCATTCTGCTCTGGGCACCTCCTGCTGTGACCGTGGGCATGGACCACAGAAACACTCACAGGATAAAGTTGGAAACTCAGGCACATTCAGGCATGGGTACTCAAGGCCAGCTAGACCCAGGGTGCAGCCCAAATGGTGAGGCATGTGTGCTTACAACAGGACTCCCAGGAGACAGAATGACCCAGAGTGGAGCTGTTGGCAAGTGGTGCACACACCCGATCTGTTCTCTAATTGCCAGAGCATTTAAACAAAACAAACAAACAAACAAAAGTGAGTGTTTTTTTTATAACAGTGACCTCATCTGGCTCTCTGGGTCAGGATACCCTAATGTAGGAAGATTCTAGAGGCAGAAATGACTTATGGAAAATGAGAACATTAAACTGCTGTAAAGGAGGGCCTCAGGACTGAAAATTTATGATAAGAAAGTATAATAAGAAAATTTATAATAAGAAAGAGTATGGGGGAGTATTTGGGAAAATCATGGCCATTGCAGAGGAAAACCTGCAAAAACAAAAACAAAAACAAAAAACAAGCAACTGACAAAAAAGCAGCATAGGAGTTCCAGAGAAGGAACAGAGAAAAAGAAATATCCTGGAAGCGAGACAATTACACTTAAACAGGCAACCTTAACAGTTGCACCACATGCCCAGGCAAGACACAGGTGCCAAAGACCTGAGAAAATGTGAAACCTTAAGCATGGGCAACTCTAAAATTGCAATATAAGCTGGACAAAGCATTGATGAAGAGCCTGAACACACAGCCAAGCAACACTAAAACCCTAGGTTAGTGTAGAAACTGACTTTCAGAGTTAACAAATCAAAATAATCACATGCCCAAACATCAGCAAAGTTTCATAAGCCAAACTAAGAAACAGAAAATTATTGTTTCATTCAAGGGAAAACAAATAAAACTTCAGAGGAAACATAGACTTTGGAATAATTAATCAAAGAATGCCAAACAAATCTCCTAAATCAATTCAAGGTGTTGAAGAAAAATATGGACAAAAATAAAATAAATATTGATATATAGAGCTAAAGAGTATTAAGAAGACAATGTGTGAACATAAAGAATTAGGAAATTTAAAAATAAACAAAAGTTAGGGGATGTAAAATATAATAGTGGAGATTAAAATACACTAGAGCCATAAAACAGCAAATGTGAAAAGACAGGCAGAAGAAAGAACCAGCAACTTAGAAGGCAGAACAATTAAAATCATGCATTAGAAGAACAGATGGAGAATAGAAAAATACTGAGCAGGTTCTGAGAGATGTAGGGGACAGCATGAAACATACCAACACATTCATCATGAGAAGAGAAGAAACAGGTTATTTAATTCAAACCTCAAGGTAACCAAAAAGAAATATTTAAAAATATACAGAAATGGAAATGAGAAAGAGATCTATAGCTACATCATAAAAGATCACCCATACACAGAAGGAACCTGCAAAAAAGGAAAAGAGACAAAAAAACAATATAACACATATAAAAAACAAAGGACAAAATGGGTAATGTATATCCTGCTTATCAGTAATAATACTGAATGTTAATGGGTTAAATTCCCCAATCAAAAGGCACAGTTTAGCAGAGTAGATAAAGAAAACAAAAAGCATGATACATTTTTTTTTTTTTACAAGAGACTCCCTTTAGACTCAAAGACACAAATAGGTTGAAAGTGAAAGAACAGGAAAATGTATTCCATGCAAATAGTAACCAGAAGAGAGCTGGGACAGCTATACTAATACAGAACAAAATGGACTTCAAGACAAAATCTGTTAAAAGATAGAAAGGTCAATACTGTGTATTAATAGGAGGGTCAATCCACCAAGAAGAAATAACAATCATAAACATTTATGCACCTAGTCACAGTGTGCCAAAACACATGAGGCAAGACTGAAGGGAGAAGAGAGGATTATAGATAGATGGTGGGGTAGATTGTAGATAGAGGAAACTCCAGAAATCAGTCCCTCCATCAAAAAACTATTGAACTGGCAGGAACCGTCTGAATCAACTGCTTTGAACTCTGAAGTGTAGGGGAGCACTGTGCAGCACCTGGGGAGGAGAGGGAGGATGAAGATGATAAATTGAAATAACCGCTGGTGAGTTCTTAAAGCAGCTACCAACCCCCAAATCCCAACCTCATGGAAGGCAGTAGCAGGGACTGGAGCTCAGGCTCTTGGCGCAGCTTGTTAGTGCTAGAGTGCTAGGATGGGACATAAGGACCTACAATCTGGATCCCAGAGCTCTGCTTTTGATTTGCTATTTCAGATCACTTGAGGCTAGCTGTGAGGGCAGCCAGGGTTGCCATACCTCTCAGGCAAAGTTGGTAGAGGAAATTTTAAGAACCTAAGATTCCTCACAATTCTGGAAAGTAGTTAAAAGGCTGCATTAACGGGCAAGTGCTGAATCCAGACACAAAATGACACATTTTGTATGATCTTATTGTCATTAAATAATTAGAACAAGATATCCATATGGGGATCTCAATAAGTTTAAGTGCTGACTTCTCATCAGAGAACCATGGAAGCAAGAAGGCAGTGATACACAATATTTAATTGTACTGTTTCTCTCAGCACAATTGCTAACCAAAAATTATATCTGTCAAGAATTTATTTTAAAAATGAGGGGGACATTAAGAAGTTCCCATATTAAAAAACAACAACCACAACAACTAAGGGAGTTCATTGTCACTAGACCCCTACTCGTAATGCAAAAGGGAATTCTTCAGACTGAAATGAAAGGACACTAGGCAGTGGCTCAAGGCAGCTAAAGAAATAAAAACTGCTGGTAGAGAGGCATTTAGTATTTAAAACATATGCTACTTACCATCTCCAGTGTTGGAGGAAAAAAGAAAATCTTCCTGAGTTAGGCATCTGCAGATGTGATTATTTCAGATATAATTTGTAGGTCAAGTCTTGTTTGCTGCCTGACACCTTTGGAAAAGACTGATGGGTTAAGTAGTAGAATAACTATTATGTAGGAGGGGTCATCTGTCTCCTTAGGTATACATTACAAAATTAGTACATGCTTGTAAAAAAAAAAAAGCCATAAAGTAGGAGATTTGGGGAAGATGGTGAAGTTGGAAGCTCCAGAAATCGGTCCCTTCACCAAAACAACTGCTGAGAGTCCTGAAAGCTGCAAGAGAAATGCATTGAGTTATGTACAAGGGAGTCCAGTATGCCTAAGTTCTGATTTCTCATCAGAAACCATGGAGGCAAGAAAGAAATAGTATGAAATAAAGTGCTGAAAGGAAACAATTGCGAACCAAGGATTTTATATTCAACAAAACTTTCCTTCGAAAATTGGGGAGAGATTAAGACTTTTCTAGATTAGCAAAAGCTGAGAAAGTCATTACCCCTGGATCTGCCCTACAAGCAATGTTCAAGGGAGTTTTAAGACTGAAAAGAAAAGATACTAGACAGTGCATCAAAGCAGCAAGATGAAATAAAAACCTCTAGGAAAGGTAACCCTGTGGATGATGATAAATGCCTGATTTATTATATGGTATATTTTGCTATGTAACTCCACTTCTTATACCTTACAGGTGCTAAAAAGTACATGCATAAAAAGTAATGATAACTCTATGGTTTTGGACATAAAGTATACAAAGATACAATTTATAAGAAGTACAAAATAGGTGGGGGGACAGAGGCATATATTGACAAGTATATGCATATGCTATTGAAGATAACTGGGTACCAAATCAAATGTGACTGTTATAGATTTAATATGCTAAATTTTAACTCTATATTAACCACAAAGAAAGATATACAAACAATATATTCTGAAGGAAATGAGAAAGGATGCAAAGTGGTACAAGCAAATATGAAAATAGGCATTAATGTAGGAATTGATGGTCAAAAAGTTATAAAATTTATAAAGACAAAATCGAAAAATGGCAAAATAATAAATAAAAGGAAGGTCATTCTGTGTTCATGGATTGCAAGACTAAATTTTGTTAAAATGTCAGTTACACCCAAAACAACTTACACATTCAATGCAATCACAATACAGATGCCAACAGCCTTCTTTGGATAAGTGGAAAAGCCAATTATTAAATTTATGTGGAAGAATTAGAGACTCTCCTAATAGCCAGAGCCATGTTGATAAAGATCAAGATTGGAGGACTCAAAATTTCCAATCTTAATAGCTATTACAAAGCCACAGTAATCAAAACAGCATGATATTGACACAAGGACTGACATATGGAACAATGGAATTAAATTGAGAACTCAGACATAAAATCTCAAATTTCTGACCAACTGATTTTTGACAAGGGTGCTAAAAAAGTAGTCTTTTCAACAAATGGTTGAGAGAAAAATTGTTAGCTGTATACAAAAGAATGCTTATGCAAAAATTAATTCAAAGTGAATCAAAGACATAAACATAAGAGCTAGATCTATCAGACTCCTAGAAGAAAATATAAGGAATCATTTTTAGGCCCTTGTATTAGGCAATGGTTTCTGAGAACTTATACCAAAACCACAAGGAACAAAAGAAAAAACCTATATATTGGAGCCACAGTCATCAAAATTTAAACTCTTGTGCCTCAAGGATTTCAACACGAAAGTAAAAAGACAACCTATAGAATGGGAGAAAATATTCTGAAAACACATAGGCATAAAAGTTTTAATATCCAGAATTTACAAAATGAAAGCCTACAAACAACCCAATAAAAAATGGGCAAAGGACTTGAATAGACAGTTCTCCAAATAAGATATACAAATGACACAAAATTATATGAAAAAAGTGATTATCATTTGCCATTAGGGAAATGCAAATTAAAATTGCAATGTGATACCACTTCACATTCAGTATTTAAAAATGGTACTACATTTCTTCCTTGTTGTAAGGAAATGTACCGAAGCAATACACATTCAAGGACCATTATTATACAGTGTTCATGTGTTCAGGAAATAGATAAATATGTTGGAGATAGATAGATAGATAGATAGATAGATAGATAGATAGATAGATAGATAGATAGATAGACAGATAGATAGACAGAATGGTATAGAAAATATGGCAAAATGTTAAAATTGTTGTTAACTGCACATTGTGGAGCGGGGTGTGTTGGACTTCTCTGTATGAAACATACATTATTTTTTCAACTATCCTGAAAGTTTGAACTTTATTTCAAAATTAAAATTAAAAAAAGAAAACAAATAGCAAAATGAGAAACCTAAATCCATTAAATAATTACATCAAATATAAATGATGAAATACAACCAATAAAAAGAAAGATTTTCGGATAGATTAAAAAGCAACATCCAGCTATATGCTGTCTAATAGGAGACACACTTTATTTATAAAGACACAAAAAGAGTGAAATTTCAATTAAACATTAGAAAAATATATTCCATGCAAACTTTGATAATAAGAAAGCTGGATCACTTATACTGATGTCAGAAAAAACAGACTTCAAGACAATGAGTTTTGCCAGAAATAAAAAGGGACATTTGTTAAAGATGAAAAGTATAAATATATCAGGGAAACATAAAAGTTATAAATGCATATGACCCTAATAAAAGAGCTTCAAAATACATGAAGGAAAAACAAATAGGACAAAAGAAAAATAGATCTACAGAAATATTGAGAATTTCCAATACTACCTTCTCAGTAATTAGAAGAACAGTTCAGCAAATAGTAATCAGTAACAATGTAGAAGATGTGATAATATTATTCATGTTGGCCTAATTAATACAAAGAGATCAATGTCCAATTGCAGAATATAAATGCTTTTCAAGTGCACATGGAACATTCTCTAAGACAGATGATATGCTGAATCTTAAACAAGTCTCAATAAATACATTTCAAATGGTTGAAATCACATAGATTATGTACTTTGCTAATAATACAATTAAATTTGAAACAATAACAATAAGATATTGGTTTAGAATTGATAAAATAACACATTTCAGATAACCAATAGGCCAAAGAGGAAATGACATGGGATATTAGGAAATACCATGTTGTTAAGAGAATAGGTTAACAAATGGTGGTATAGGCATACAATGGAATTACTCAGCGCTAAGAATGATGTACTGATATATGCATGTGCATGCGTGAATGTCACATACATTCAGTTTCTGGAGAGATGGAAATATTCTATTTCATGATAGGTTTGGGGTACACAACTGTATCTGTCAAAATTGTATAGCTAACATTTCAGTGCATTTCAATGCATGTAACTCAGAGCTAAAAAAATGCCTACAATAATAATTAAAGAATAAGAAGAAGATTATACTAATGTAATGGAAGGTGGAAAATCAATCAAGGTATAGTTAAAAAATTGTAGAATGTTTATAATTATTGAAGATGAGTAATGGATATAAGTGAGGATATTTTCCTGTTTGCTTTACATGTGTATGAAATTTTCTATAGTAAAAAGGTAGGTAAACATAAACAGTGACCATCTCAGAAATTTTTACACCATTTAATAATTGGATCATGAAAAATATTTTCTCAAAATTATCACCAGGAAACATTAATGGCCTTTTCTTCTAAATTCCTTCTGTGAAATGAGGTATTTTTGTGTTTCGTCTCAGAGAGCTTTTTTGTAGCTAGTGATTCATGATGGAAAACAGCAGCAACAACAACAAAAATGAATAATCTAAGGATTGATTATCCACAATAAATTATGCTGTAGTATTTGGCATAAGCTACATACGAAGTCATCTATGCTTCACCTAATATTTCATAAAGCTGGATCTGACCCTTGGGAAATCTTCAGTGTAAATTGTGTTTATTACATTTTCCCCATTTACAGAGATTAGTGTATGGTACAGAAATGTAACCATTGTGAATGTTTATGTCAAGAATTTTAAATTTATCACTACCCCTTAAGGCCTCTGGGTCCTTCATTCCCTTATAAAAGTGAATTAGATTACACCGACTTTTCTTGTTCCCTACAATTCATAATGATTGCTGCCTAAAGCATAATTCTCTTAAAGGTGATGTCAAATTGAATCCATAATTCTAGTTTGGCTGATTTAAGAGTTTATGTTTTTTCATTTCCCAGTGCCTGCCCATGCAAAAAAAAAAATAGAGTTTATAGTTTTTGGCTTTTGAGTTCTAATTTTTTGTCTTATATTCTAGCCACATCCTAAATGGTTACCTTATAACTAATTACTAAATTGTAAAGTTCACAACCAATGACCCACCTTAAGTAAAATAGTAGGTGTACTATGTAGAGGTAAAAAAGGAAATTGGCACATAACACAATTAAGAAAATTACTGGGTCATCATTTCTGCAACACATAATGAGATAATGGTCATTATTTAAAGCACTCCCTCTCTCAGCGTTGCATGTTTGCTTTGCCCTCAAGTAACATCCCAGCTAGTGAAGATTCTTTGCCAGATGATATAACCTAAACTTTTACTCTTGCAAATACTGACTACGTAATGGTACCACCTATGCAATTGCAGGTGTTATCAATGAACTTTTTACCACTGGATAAAGCAAAACTAAGAGATATTCTAGAGTCTCACTACTCAAAGAGTAGTCCTCCATCATGCAGAATAAGCATCTTCTAAAAATACAAGATTCAAGCCCCACTTTCGATCCACTCTATCAAAATGTGCGTTTTAACCTGATTCCCAGGGTGATGCATACTGCTTTAACTGTTTCTCTGACATTGTCCTAGTCTACAGAATCATTCAAATCTTTGGCATAGAGTTCCCTACCTCTTTTTTATAGCAACAAACTCATTTCCCATCAGTATTCCTGATCTATCCTAGACAACACGGTATCTCCTAGAGGTCACCTTTAGTATCTATTTCTGAGACACTTCATGCAGTAGTGCTAAATACCCTCTTATGTTCTCTCTCACACATGGTAATATTTCTTTTTCTCATTGTCATACTATTTGTCAAGAAGTTCGACATTCATTTGACAACTTTGCATACTCAACTCAATTTTATCTTTTGCTTCATCTCCTAATTTGCTACATATTCCAATGTTTATACCAGCAACAACTCATATCCCAATTTTCAATTCCTTGTTCTCGTCAGATCAAACTAATTTCATTTGTCAACAGCTCAGTCATTCTGACAACAGTTCACAGTGCCATGCTTGAATGATGCTCTAAGGAACAAGTATCATGTAGGACTACATATTGATTCTAGCTATATGGATTCCCTCATTTACCCTATTTCCAAATAATGTCAAATTCTGGGGTACTAGGGTTTAAGATTCCAATATAAGTTTAGAGGGGACACAGTTCAGCCCATAATGCGTGTCTATCAATATGATGTACATACTATTGATATCAGGATGTATATATTTTCAGCTGTTTCTTCTCTACTGAGTTCCATACTTAATGTCCAACCGCCTGGTAGATATTTCCATTTGAATGGTCATCCAAAATGTAATGAATCCAGATAGAATGCTTGATGTTCCTCCCTAAAATTCTCTCCTCCAGTCTTCTCATTCTCTGATACCATCCATCTGTTACTCAAGCCAAAGCCTTGGAATCTAAAGATTGTTTCTTTTCCTCTCCTCTCACTCAATCCAGCAGACTGTTTGATAGGTTCTATATCCTAAAGGCATACTAACTCTTTCTCTTCTTCTGTCTTAGTCTAAGCCGCCATCATGCATCTTTCACTTGTATTTCTGGAAAAACTTTTAACCGGTTTCTTTCTTTCTTTCTTTTTTTTTCATAGGTAGGCACCGGGAAACGAACCCGGGTCTCTGGCATGGCAGGCGGGAGCTCTGCCTGCTGAATCACCATGGCCTACCCTTAAGTGGTTTCTTTATCTCCACTCTAGCTCTGTATGAATTTTCCCATATTGAAGACAGAGTGATTTTTCAATATTCACCTGCTTAAGCATTTCCAATGCATTTTTCCAACACTTTAAATAAAATTCTGACTCCTTATAAAGACCTTGTGTTATCTCTCTCTCTCTGTCTGTGTCTCCATCTCATCTCTTTCTGCATTTCCAACCCTCTTTGCCACTCATCCCAAAATAACCCCTCAAACATGCCATACGTGGTTACAGGGCTTCACCCATTTTTTTTTTTTTTTGTCCTTCATTGGAATGCTCCTATGCTCTCATGGTGGCTTGCTCCTCCCATTCCTCAGCTCTCAGCATAACTGCCATCTACTCAAAGGGGCCTTCCTTCATGACCCTAAATGATACCTTCCTTATCCATCATATTCTCTATAGTTGTACCTTTTATGCTTCCTCTTCAGAGATCTGTACCATATAAACTGTACTCTGTTTACCTGCTTATTGATTCTATCTTACTTTTTAGACTAGCAGCTCTATGAGGCAGGCCATGAGCTTTGTTCATTTGTTCACTGCTGTGAGTCCAGCATCTATATATTGCCTGAAACCTAGTGGATACGCAGAAAATATGTGTGAATGAGTGAGTGAATGAGTGAGTACTGAAATTTGAACCCTGCTGAAATCATATTTTTGAAGTGTTCCGTGCGAAAAAGAAACAATGAAAGAATGCCATCTAACCAATAATGAATTTGAGATGGTGGCACAAAATGCTAATGAAATATCTACTCATTTGGATTGATGGTGTAATACTAAAGCATGAAACCCCCAAATTATTCCTGCTTTTTAGCAGTTTTCTTCTGTAAATGTGCAAGTGTACCTTACCTCCAGTTTCATTTTTTCCATTGCTCTTCATTTCTCCTCAGGTATGATTCTTTCTGCTGTTTATTTGATAGGAATTCTTAAAAAATGTCTTTTCTACTTATGAATCTTTTTTTTCTTTTCCATGATTTTTAAGGATGTATGTGTATGTCTGTATATGTGTGCGTGTTCGTGGAGTAACGATTTTGCCCTCTATTAAAAGGTGAAAATATCTCTTATGCATGATGGTATCACATTGTATATTAGCCTATCGTGTGTGTGGTGTTTGAAGCCAAAACACAAACTATGTTTGAATTTTTAATAGGTTGTAAAATAGCAAAAACAGTTTGAACTAATGCCATCAACATCAATACATCTCTCATGAAGCTTAACTGTACTTTGGCAATTTTTAGTGTTTCTTTGGACTTGACAAATGGGGCAATATCTTTTAAGAACTGAAAGAAAAACATTGTCAATCTAGGATTCTATAAATTCTTTGTTTTGAAGGCAAAGCAAAGACTTTTATAGGCATACAAAAGATGAAAGAATTAATTATCAAAAACCATACAGCAAGAATTAAAGGAAGAAGAAGAAAAATGAAACCAGATGGAAACATTAACTTAAGCAAAGAAATTAGGAATACCAGAAATGATAACTACATGGACAAATATAAAATGTTGTCTTTTAGTATTTAAATATCTTTAAAGGTTAATGAATGATGTAAAAACATAATAAAGTAATATGGTGTTTTTTTTTACACAGATTTAAAGTAAAATCATGATGACAATAGCACAAGGGTCTATAGGGGAGAAATACAAGTACCCTACATGAGGTGCTTATACTGTATTGAAATAGGATATTAGCATGTGAAGGTGAACTATGATAATTTAAAAAATGTGTATAATAGATCCTAAAGCAATCCCTAAAATAGCAAAGCAAAGATTTTGGCTCATAAGCCAACAATACAAAAGGAGATATCAATGTAATCATAATAATCAAAATAAAAAGGAGGCAGGTGCTGGCAGATGGGTGAGCCAGTCATAGCAGGTCCTTCTCCCCAGCCTCTAGCAGTCAGGATTTGTTTCCTGCTTGTCCTAGACTTGGGTGCCCACAATGACGTCATCCTTAGAGGAAGAAATCTGTTTCTGCTGAGCCTGGACCACCTCAGGAATGTGATGACCTAGGAGCAGAGACCATGAAGTTGAGTTTCAAATCAAATATTGGATTCTCCTTATTAAAATAAACAGCTCTGAGCACTTAACACTGAAAATGGCATGATCTGCATTATGACCCCATAACTTTAAGGTGTAACAGGGAAGGAAGATACATGGACTTGTCACACATGAAAAATGTACACAGACAAAGGAAATCTATAAATCTTTAAAAGTAGGAGGAATTGGGCGGCTGCCGTGGCTCAGCAGGCAGAGCTCCGACCTGCCGTGCTGGAGGTCTGGAGTTTGATCCCTGATGCCTCCTGCCCATATGCAAATTTAAAAAAAAAAAAAAAGTAGGAGGAATTCTTCACCAAAATGGGTATATTCTGCTCAGTCATCAAGTCTGGACATCTCTAAGAGTTAAAGAGACAGTATCCCTGGGCTCTGGTCATAGCCCCGGGTGGTACAGCCATTCTAGGACGGCTGTGATGGACTCTGTTGTGGTATTGGCCCTTATATTCAACTGAAGGAAGCACGAATTTCAAAGTGTTGACAAGTTGGGAAGTCCTGATTCTTTATAATTACTTTAATGCTATGATGTGGGTCCTGGGCTTTGTCCCTCTGGGATGGAAACCAGACAATTCTCAGGGCAGCATGTATCTTCAGTACTGCAAAGTTTGCTCAGCACACAAGGCACCCCTGCAGAAAGTCTCACAGATGTGAGATGAAGATGGACCACGCCGTCCTTGGATCAATAGTGTTGTGAATACCAAAATCCTGCTTCGTTCACACTGTTTCTCCTTTCAGAACCCCTGGGCTATATTCATGCTGCTTTCCATTTCGTTATGGCTGCATACACACAGCTTTGTAACAGGCTCTTTTTTGGGTGGAACATGGTACATATTGACACGAGTGCAGCCCGCGTGATGCCATTCCAACTGTTCCGTTTGAATTAGCTGCATGTGCTGCCACCTTGTTTGCCAGAGGATTAGCTTTAGGAACAACCATAGTTGTTGGGATGTTAGTTTTCATCCAGATAAAGCTAAGTCTCAGAAACAAAACTTTTATTGAATCATGAATTGGAGAGAAGGCTAAAGTTCAAATTCATATTATGGACTGGATGAATCTTTGTTTTTCCTTATGATATGCGAAGTAGATGGAAGATTTTAAAGCAAGCTTTTACATGGTCAGGGATCCCTGCAGGAGAGGGATTGGAGTGGCCAATAAGAGAAGGCTGCCACCAGTACAGCTGAGCAATAGAACAACAAAAAAGCAGATAAAAGATGCAGAAATGTTCAGTATAAACTAATAGAATATTCTAGTGATGCCTACTGTCCTTTGAATAAAGGAATCAAAACCTTCTTCACAAGCCCCTATACTGAATAGCCTCAAATAAGGCTACAAAAATGGTTCTTTTTAACCAAAAGAGGTTTAAGATGCTGGTTGTATGGAGGCAAAATTATTGATGATGCTTTTCTAGCAGGTTTTCAAAGATGTAAGGATGGCCCCTTAGGAACTGTGTGGGGAAGTGTCCCTGGGATGCTGAGACAGATTAAGTCCCAGAGGGTGAGAAGGAAAATAGGTAGCCACTGATAAGTTATGTTTAAGTCCATTCCGTTCCTTGAAAATTGTACATATTACTAAAGAACTATGCAATGAGCCTTCTCTGATTTAGGTGCTGGTTTTTTCTTCAGAGGTGCCCTAGTGCCATGATTTAAATATTTTTAATACCATGTTGAAATGGGGAAGCCATTCTGCATACACCTTTGAATTTCTGTCACTCTTTACCACCTTCCCCTCCCTGCAAAGGAAAAACACTTCACTCAAGTAAGTTAACTGCATTTTCTCTAGGATTGTTTTATGCACTGAACACTATGGGCCTCACCTGCAGATATGGTTCCCCCTTTTCCAGGAGCATCTGCTTGTGATACTTTTATTGTCTTTTCCCCGTAGTTGATACTTCTTATGTAATATCCTAAATACTGTAGATATTAATCTATTAGATACAATATGAGCTCAAATTTTGCTACCTGTCTTTTAATAATGCAGTTTTGTCAAGTCAAATAAAGAAGAACAATGGTTGTTCTGTATATTTAAAAGGAGGTATATCAAGGAACAGAGAACAAACATGACAAACGAAAACAAATAATAAGGTGAGAATTCATCTGTAACAATAGTATTAATTGAATTAAAGTCCAAGTCAGAAAATGTCAGAATGTATAAAAATCAGGATGCAAATATATACTGCCCTTTTTAAATAAAATGACACAAATGCATAAAGAAAACATATGGGAAAATAGATCGCATGAGAAAACTAATAAAAAATCAGCTGGAGTGGCTTTATTAATATCAGACAGTTAATTTCAGAGCAAACACTATTACCAAAGATAGGAAGATCTCATTTCATAATGATAAAGGAGATATAGGGGTGATTTCATTAGGAGCTTATCACAATACCAATCATTTATATACCTAATAATAGATCTTCAAAATACACGAAGCAATAATTGATAGAACTGTAAGGAAAAATTCACAACTCTAGCCAGAGATCTCAATACCCTCGTCTTAGTTTGCCAGTGCTGCTATGATATGGACCACACAATGGGTTCACTGAAAGAACAGGAATTTATCGTCTCATGGTTTTGGAGTCTAGAAGTCCAAACTCAAGCTCTTGATAGGCCATTGTTTCTTCCAAAGTCTGTAGCATCCTGGTGCTGGCTTGCCACAATCCTTGGTGATTCTTGGCTAGCATTTCAGCCTCCATCTCAGGGTGATCGGTCTCCTTGGCTTCTTTTGTGACTTTCTCTAATTAATGGCTTCTCTGACTGTGTCTAAATTTCTTCTGTTATAAGGACTCAAGTCATGTAGATTAAAACCCTCCGAGATTCAATTTGTCCTCATCTAAATAGGCACTTTAAAGATCCTATTCACAAATGACTCCACACCTTAATTGTTAATAACATCTTCGAAGGTCCGAATTTCAAATGGGTTCACTCCCACAGGAATACGGAGTAAGACTTGAATGTGTCTTTGGGGGGGTGTGGAATTTAATCTCTAACAATCCCTTTCATTAATTGATAGAACAATGAAACAGAAAATGAGTAAGAACATAGAAGATTTGAACAACACTATCAGTCGACAAGGGAATACATATTTTTTCAACTATACAAGGCCAACTATATACTGGGCCACAAACAACTCTCAATAAATTTAAAAGGATTCAAGTCATACAAAATATTTTCTCTAATTTCAATGTAATCAATAAGAGAAGTATTTCTGGGAATTCCCAAATGTTTGAAAACTAAATAACACAATTTTATATAACCCGTGTGTCAAAGAAAAAAAATTAAGATGGGAATTAGAAAGTATTTGAACTAAATACATATGAGAACATATCAAAATTTGTGGGATGCCAGTAGAGCAGTATGTAGGTGTGCAGGTTTGAAATGATGTATGTACTCTAGAAAAGTCATGTTTTAATCAAAATCCCGTTTCATAAAGGTAGACTAATCCCTATTCACTACTGTATGTTTGAAACTGTAATCAGATCATCTCCCTGGAGACATGTTTTAATCAAGAGTGGTTGTTAAACTGGATTAGGTGACGACATGTCTCCACTCATTTGGGTGGGTCTTGATAAGTTTCTGGAGTCCTATAAAAGGAAACATTTTGGAGAATAAAGGAGATTCGGAGAGAGCAGAGAATGCTGCAGCACCACGAAGCAGAGAGTCCAAGAACCAGCGACCTTTGGAGATGAAAAAGGAAAACGCCTCCCGTGGAGCTTCATGAAACCGGAAGCCATGAAAGAAAGCTAGCAGATGACTCTGTGTTCGCCATGTGCCCTTCCAGCTGAGAGAGAAACCCTGTCTGTGTTCGCCATGCGCGCCTTCTCATTTGAGAGAGAGAAACCCTGAACTTCATCGACTTCTTGAACCAAGGTGTCTTTCCCTGGATGGATGCCTTTGACTGGACATTTCTATAGACTTGTTTTAATTGGGACATTTTCTCAGCCTTAGAACTGTAAACTAGCAACTTATTAAATTCCCCTTTTTAAAAGCCATTCCGTTTCTGGTATATTGCATTCTGGCAGCTAGCAAACCAGAACAGTAGGGGTAAATTTATAGCACTAAATGCCTTTATTAGGAAAAAAGATGATCTTAAATCAATGATTTGATTTAAATTGAGTTAATGATTCATATTCCATCTTAAGATACTAGAAAAAGAAAAGGAAATGAAACTCAAAGTAATCAAAGAAAAGTAACAAAATCCAGAACAGAAGTTAATGAAATGAAATAGAAAAATGATAGAGCAATCATTAGAAACAAAAGTTGGTTTTAGATAAGATCAATAAAATTTACATATTTCAGCCAGACTGATTGGGAAAGTGAGAGAGAAGACAAAAATGACCAATATTAGAAATGGAAAGGTGACATGGCTACAGATTCCAGATACTAGAATGTTAATAAGGGGACATTATTAATAACTTGGTGCTACTAAATTCCTCAAGTTCAAATGACATGAAATGATAAATTTCCTTGAAAGACATAAACTACAAGGTGTTATTCAATAAGAAATCATCTGACTATCCCTATATTTATCAAAGAAATTCTATTTATAGTTAAAATCTTCACACAAAAGAAAAACCAGACTCAGATGTCTTTCCTGGTGAATCTAAGTGTCTTATTTTGCCAGACTTCCATGACAAGTTCCATACAACCTGGCTTAAACAATAAGCATTCACTGGCTCATGGTTTTGAGGCTAGAGGTCCAAAATTAAGATATTGGCAAGGCTTATATGCTCCCAGAGTCTGTAGCATTCTGGTGCTTCCTGCCAGCAATCCCTGGTCTTTCTCTTGACTTCTGGCTTCCAGTTTCTTCTCTTTATAAGGCCTCTAGTAATACGGATTAAGACCCACACTGATTCAGTTGGCCGCATCTCAATAGAAAATAGTATCTTCAAAGGGTCCTATATACAATGGTTTCCCACCCACAGGGATGCAGATTAAGATTAAGAACGTGTTTGGGGTGGGGGGACATAATTCAATTCACTACAGCTACTAAACATTTAAGGGGAAAAGATTATCTCTTGTAGAAAACTGAAGAGGAGAAAATTCTTCCCAAATGATTTATAAAGCCAGAATTGCTCTGATCCCAAAACCATAGAAGACATTGCAACAGAAGAAAAGAAAGTACAGATCTTGAGCATAGATGTAAAGATTCTTAGAAGTATTTTAGCAAACTACATAAAGCAATATATTAAAAAAGGATAATTCATTGTGATAAAGTGTGTTTTTAGCCCAAGAGGGCAATTATGGTTTAGTATTCAAAAATTCATCAATGTAATTCAACAAATTAACAGTCTACAATAGAAAAAACACATCATCTCAGTAGATGCAAACAGTTTTACAAAATTCAGTATCCATTTCTAATAATAATAAAAAGAAAAAACTCTAAGGAAATTGGAATAGAAGGGAACTTTCTGAACCTAGTAAAATCATTCATGAAAACCTACTACTACTACATCCCACTTAGACATGAAAGAATGCACGTTGTTTCTCTATGATTAGAAACAGAATGAGGATGTCCACTCACCGCTTCCATTCTATATTATACTAGAGATTCTAGCCCATGAAATAATGACAAAGAAAGAGCAAGAGAAAGAAAGAAGGGGAGGGAGGGAAGGAAGTAAGGAAAAACATCCATGATGGGAAGAAAGATATAAAACTGTCTTAATTTTGAGGTAACATGACCATCTGTACGGAAAATCAATGGCTTTAAATAAAAGGTACTAGAATAAAAAATTATGTTTTTAAGGATACAAGATCAATATCCAAAAATCAACTGCATTTTTCTATACAGAGTTCAAGTAATCAGACATTGACCTTTAAAAATTATTATTTAAATTAGCATAAAATATTACATGCATGGAGAGAAATCTCCCAAAAGATATACAAGAACTGTACACTGACAATTAAAAAACACTAAGAGAAATTGGAGAAAAGGTAAATATATGGAGCAGTATACCATATTCCCGGGTCAAAAGATCAAATATTGTTATCATATCAAATCTCTCCAAATTGATCTATGAAATTTATGCAACCCCCCCAAAAAAAACTCATCAGGCCTTTTCTTTTTTTTTTTGTAGAAATTGACAAACATATACATATGGAAATGCAAAGTTGCCAATAAAACTTTGAAATGAAGAACAAAGGTAGAGAAATGCTACCTGTTAAAAGGTTTTCATAAAGCTTTGACCACCAAGACATGCTGCAGTTGGCATCAAGATAGATGAATAATCAATTGAATAGAATTAGAGCTCAAAATAGAAATACATGTATGTACACCTTATTATCACTAGAGATGTAAAGGAAATTCAGGGGAGAAAACAGCCTTTTGACAAATGCTGCTGGAACAATTGAATATCCATATGCAAAAGAAAAAACACAAAGCTCTGAACAATAGATCATTTATAGACTAAAATTTCAAGGAGAAAAACTTTGTGACCTTGGGATGGCCAAGGTATTAGTGTACATGTGTGCATGTCCATACATGTATAAGTCTATATTTCTATTTCTAGTTCTGTTCTATTGATTATTCATCTACCTTGATGCCAACAGCATCATGTCTTGATTATTGTATGTTGATATGAAATCCAAAGTATAATCCATAAAAGAACAAATTGATAAATTGCTCTTCAAGAAATTTAACCCCCTTCCTGAATCCATGTTAATTTTTTATGGGTCTTGTTCTTTCAGGTCTAGAATTTTTCTTTTTTTGGGCTTCTTTATTAAAGTTTAAAGTGAATATATTTGAAGTTTACAATTTCATATCTATAGCCATGAAACCATCAGCATATTGATAACCATTGGTAAACTGAAAACCTTAATTTTTAAGCCTTTTCAGCAACTGGCTTCATTTGATGCTATAACTCAATGTAGAATTGTTGCCTCTGGTTTAATTTTGTTATCCTCTATTTAGTTAAGTGGTGTTTTTTTTGAAGATGCAGAATTTTTTATTGGCCACCTGTTCCCCAAAGGGCACCTGTGCTTGTGGCCTCCGTGCCTCAGAACTTTGGTGTCGTTGGTCTCAGATACCACTTTGCCGTCCATGATACTGCAGGTGGTGGTCTTGTTTGCTTGCATTTACTGTTGTGCAGGGCATCACTGAGACTGAAGTCCTCCCCGTCTTCTAGCAGGTGGCAGTAGGGGGGAGACCTCAGCTTGACCTTGATATTCAGCAGGGCCTTGTACTCTTGGGCCTGGAGCTGCCCCTCTGCCGAGGTCTGTGCCAGCTGTGACTCCTGGTGCAGCAGGACCCTGTTGAGCTGCTCCATCTGTAGGGCGTAGTGGGCTTCTACCTCCCTCAGGCTGTTCTCCAAGCTGGCCTTCAGATTTCTCATGGAGTCCAGGTCAGTTTCCAAGAATTGGACAGTATGTCTCAGCTCTCTGGATGTATTCTCAGCAGCTCCGATCTCTGCAGAATAAGAGGTGACCACTGTGATGCTCTCTTCATCTGCTGAGACCAGGACTTGTCCAGCTCCTCTCAGTTCTTCTGAGCCAACTCGTCATACTGGGCCTGGATGTCTGCCATGATCTTGCTGAGGTCTTGAGACTTGGGGGCATCCACCTTCACGGTCAGCCCAGAGCTGGCAATCTGGGCTTGTAGACCCTTCACTTCCTCCTCATGGCTCTTCAAGAAGAGCAGCTTCTCTTTGAGAGTCTCTATCTCCATCTCCAGCTGCAGCCAAGAGATGTTGGTGTCATCAGTGACCTCATGGAACCCATGGATGCCATTCTCCTCAGACTGACTCATTGCCAGCTCAATCTCCTACTTGACTCTGAAGTCATCAACAGCCCATCGTCACTGTCAATCTGCAGAATTGGATGTTGGCATTGTCCACAGAATTTTCAAAGATCCGAGCCCGTAGTTCCTCTATGGTGTTCAGATAGTGGCTTCAATACCTGACCTGGGTCGCCGTATTTTGCCCTCCAGTCTCCGATTTTCTGTCTTCAGTCTCCTCACTCTGTCCAGGTAGGAATTCAGGCGGTCATTCAGGGCCTGCATGGTCTCCTTCTCATTCTGGATGCCCACCATTCCCACCAGACCCCCAGCCATCCCGCTGGCCAGGCCCCCGCCCCCCAAGCTGCCCTGGAAGCTAAAGGAGCAGGACACGGGGGCTGGCAGCTAGAGCCACCACTCCCTGCGTAGGTGCTGGCTGCACTGCTGGCCGGCCAGACCCAGAGGCTGGGCAACTGGACAGAGCCCAGGGGTCAGCAGTTGGTGGGGAAGGTGGGAAGCTCATGTTGTCTGGGGAGGAAGGCCTGAGGCCAAGACTCAGGATATGGCTGCCTCCTGTGTTTAGTTTTTAAAAGTTTAATATTTCTTGATTTTGCTTGACAAATTTTAAAATAATAATTAAATTTTGTGAACAATTTTATATAGATACATATAAAATATATATTCTAATGAACTATATTTTGATATACTTGATAAAATTTATTTTTAATTTCTTACTTTATTAGTGAACACAAATTATTTTATCTTCTCATAGTCAGGAATTATTTCAAATTTTGTTTATTCTTTAAAAATATTTTGAAAAGGAGCTTTTGTAGAACTACCTGCATAAAGAAGAAAAATCAATTATTGTGTCTGTCAGAACAAAGTTTCAAACGGATGTTTACCTGAATGATTTATCATATATTCAATGATTTGACTGTAAAAAAAAGTCTTAAAAATTGTGAAAGTATAAAATGTCACATTAGGAATATTTTTAATTTACAAAATTATTTCCAGTAGAAAAGAAATAGCCACATAAAAAACATTTTCAAATAACAATATTAGGGTCTAAATATATGTCTCCGACTAGATACAATTTAAAGAAATTATTTTATATTTAAGATTACAAAGGTTGGGGCAAAGATATAGAGGATTCCATTTTTAAAGAAGATTATATCAGCTTTGTAAATGGAGTTCTTTACTTTTCCTTCCTTGGCAATTTTAGTTATGGGTAGTGTGTTTAAGGAAAACTGAAGGACATGAATGTAGAATTATTTAGGAAAGAGTTTCCTTGCTTTTAAGATGTTCTTGGCAGAATGGAAGTGATATTCTGAAAGAAATACTTGGTTTCCAACTGGCATTTTAGTTATATGATCTAAAATAAAATCACTTTATTTAAAAATTGTTTTGTTTTTGTTATTGTAGTTTCAGCTGTAATCAGCTTGAAAGGAGCTAATTTGGGGGTTAATAAACATTGCTGCCTGTCTTTTATCCAACCCTTGACTCAAGGGTTGCTGGGAAAACACTGGGAAATTTTGCGAAAGAGCAAGGAACTGCCTGTGAGGGAAGATTAAGATCTCATTTCCTCTTCCTTTATGGAAATACCAACAGAGATTAGGAGGTAGAAAAGGTCACCAGGATTTTCTCATGAGGGATATCAATCTGAGAGGAAGTTGGAACTGGCAACCAAGCTTAAAGCCAGCGCCCAGAGATTGTTGAGGGGAGGAGAGGGTATTGTGGGTGGGTACTCCTGAAGCCAGAAATCTCTCTGGGCCCAGTGTCCGATCCACCCCCCTAATGCTAAGAGTTTATTTATGATTAACTGTACTGCAGTATTTTTTAAAAAGTAATTATAAAAGTAGAAGCCCAAGTTTCTAGAAGTATGGAGTGGCAGTAGATGTGTGTAACTGTAGAAGTAGAAAGGCAAGGAGATCTGCTTCTCTTTCTCCTATAGCTTCTCTTGGAGGTTACTTGAGATAGTCTTACGGTGAGATGATCAGAATTGCATAGTAGGGAGCATGCAGTGCAGTACTGACGCTTGTTCTAGATCTTTCTCCAGTGCTGTCCTGTGTATCCAGCTTCCTTTGCAATGGTGTTTTCAGAACAGCTTTCTGATGTTACCATGCTGTGGGCAGTCTTGTGTAAAGATGAGCATTCCATGATCATCCTTGGAGACTCCAGTTTGACAGCACCGGTTCCAAAGTCACCACCCAGCACCTGGTAACACCGTGGTGTCCTCCAGCATCAAGGTGATGGTCCAGAATTCTGATAATGCCTCTAATGCAGTGGCAATGATGTCTGATGTATGATTAACACTCCCACGGCTGTGGGATTACCTCGGTAGGTGGTCACATTGTTTCACTAGTGAAAGAAATGTTTACTTGTTGTCTGTCTTTCCCCACTAAAATGTAAGCTGTGTGACAGCAGGGACTTGTTCTTGACTGGCCAGTGCTGAGCAAAACTAAACAAATTTTAGTTTTTTCTCTTCACATCATTTAATAAATATCTACTATGAATGAAATAAAGTGTTGGTTCATGGAATTTACAACTCTTTAGGAAATTCCCTATCTTCTGAGAATTCACAATATAATGATGGGGTGAGTAAAAAGAATAAAAACTTAAAATTCTAAATGAAAACTAAATTTTAATTGGAGTTTTGACTCATGCCTAGGAATCAAGGTAAATGTACAGAACATAGAGTTTTAAAAGACACAATTTGGTGATGAAGAAGTTTACGGAGTGGAGCAATGGTGACTCAGTGGCAGAATTCTCACCTGCCATGCTGGAGAACCAAGTTCGATTCCCACTGTCTGCCCATGCAAAAAAGAAAAAAGAAAGTTTATGGCATCAGGTTTTGGGTTGAGTTTTAGGCCCGTGTATTAATATTCTTCTAGTGATAATAAAATGAGTAAGAAGAAAAGAGTAAGTTGAGCTTGAGAAACAGTGATGCATTGCTACTTATTCTCTGGAATATATATGAAATATTAAGTATAAGTAAAAATATATAGTTTTAAGAACTAACAATATAGCTCTGTGATTTCATACCAAAAGAATCCCACCAGAATAAAAATCAAAATGAAGTTGACAAAATATATTTTTATCTATATTTTTATCCCAAAATTTAGAAATTCATTACACCAAATACTGTTGATCAGGGTGGTTTGCAATGCCATATACTTTTATAAATCTTTTTTGATGTAGAAATATTTAAACATGTTATCTTTATTAAGACAATGTTTTGCTTGGCATAATAATATTTGTAAAAGTGTTCTGAAAGTTGTTAGATGATATATAAAGTGAATTATTATTTCCAAAATATTAACATACCAAAATGCAGTATCATAAGAAAGTCCAGGATGATTCCACAGCAGAACAAATGAATTCCAAAATCCGGGGCTTCTTTGCTTGAGTTTAAGTTCCAATGCTGCCACTTGCCAGCAGTATGAATTAATATTTATAAACCTTATAATACAGTAATTACTGGAACATAGTAAGTGCTTTGAAAGTGTTAGATGAAAATAAAATCATTCAACCTCAAGAAATCTAGAAATCATCCAAGTGGTGTGATTGAATCTTACAGTTTTATTTTAGCACTAACTCAGACTGCAGTGAGGTGACCATGATAAGACAATGCTTAGAGCAGGTTGACCCAAAGCTCTGAGTATGGAGTAGAGTGATGGGTCAGTAATTTGGGACCCATGAGCTGTTAGTAAGAAACTTAAGATCAGGGTAAGATGTCAAGGGATACCATCTGAAACTAAGAAGGAGGAGGAATGTAAGAAGTTCACAGAGGAGTTTTGGGGTCTGTAACAGAATGGCCACCACTGAATGACTAGTCCTTTGTGCCTGGGATTACGGAGCAGGTAGAATCCCAACTTGACTTTATCCCTGAAACTGCTTTGGCCTGATGTAGTCCAGCAACTCAGAGTTCACAGCCTGTACTGCCTGCTTGGAGTAAAAGAGCCCTTGCTGTGAATCAGACCCCACCCTCGCCATCAGTTTTTCCTGGCAGGGACCCCTGGTATGAGATAAAATTTGAGAAGAATCTCCAAATTCCTTGGATTAGGGACTTGGCCCTTTCTTCCTCCCCATTACTTATGACACCTCAACTCTGGGGAAATTGTCAATAAATATTTTGTTCATTTGGGTTTGCCAGAAGTTTTCAGAGCAATGAAGCTTATGTCAAGTAAGATAGAGAATACTTGGAAATAAAATAAGAGTGCTGATGAAAGGTGTATCTGGAATAGAGCATATAAATGCTTGTAGGCAGAAAAACTCACTGACAGAAATTGTTGCAATCAGTTTAATATTTTCTAAATTCCTCCATAAATAATTTAATTTTCCAAATGACAAAGAAAGTTCTCATGGGAATGTACTCTAGAAGAAAAATGGATGCATAGAAGTAGGAAGTATAATTTATTGAAATTTGTCTTCACCCATGAAGATAACTTACCTGATTAGCAAGTTCTCTCCATATTCCACAAACAAGTGTCTTAGGTTCTTTATGAATATTTTATTCCCCAGTAATACACCTTTGAAACACAATTTACTTAGAGAGCAATACAGGATTTTAGTCTTAAATTGAGTATTATGAACCATGTTGGAAAAAATGAAGCAAAATTGGCACAAGTTATATTTTTTATTTATTTACACACATTCCATATCCACAAAACATACACACCTCGGCAAGTTTTATTTTGAAGTTAAGACCTCTCATCAGATTGTCCACATGCTATTTAAGATGTTTATTCTTTCAAGCAATGAGACTGTGTTCTTTATCTGGCACTGAAGAAATAGAATCCCAAATCAAATTAAGCTACTACTATGTTTACTCTTGGATTTTAAATGTTAACATCTTAATATTTATGCATTCCCCTTCCTTTTGTTTCACTTTACGATGCTCAGTAGATGAAGAGGTGACATGGTGGGCACAGCTGGGCAGAGTCCAGGCTGGATAAAGGAGAATCCAAGCACTGGCCAAAGTCTCTGCTTCCCAAGACTGAGATCATGGAAGGAATGAAGAGAGGGAATGAAGAGAGAAACAACTCAGCTTCCTGGGTCCTAGACAATTAAAAGTCTCTAGTTCCTGAAGAAATTGATTCAATATTTTAATGGCCTTTATTTGCCTTTATCTGTTAATAATTCCCTATACCACTTTGTGCTGGCTTAAAGCTGTTTTGTACCCCAGAAAAGACCGGGTTCTTTGAATCCATTCCTGTGGGTGCTGACCTATTGTGGGTTGGATCTTTTAATTAGGTTGTTCAATTGAGATGTGACCCACACAGCCCAAGATGGGTCTTAATCCTTCACTGGAGCCCTTTATGAATACAAGAGAGTGAAACACCAGAAAGAGCTCACAGAGAGAGAAACACCCAGAGAGTCTGGGAAGGAAAGCCCTGGAAGAAGCAAGCAAGGACCCATAGGAACTGATAGAGCCAGAATCTGAAAGTAATGAAACTCAGGAGAGAAGAACCAACAGACTGTCCATGTGCCTCTCCATGTGACAGAGGAACCCTGGATGTCAGTGGCCTTTCTTCAAAGAAGGTATCATCCTGCTGATGCCTTAAATGGGATGTATTCATGGCCTTAGAACCGTAAATTTGTAAACCAATAAATCCCCATTGTTAGAGTCAACCCATTTCTGGTACTGCGTTCCGGCAGCCTTAGCATGCCAAAACACCACTCCCTTTCTGACATCTCTCTCTTCTAATATTCTTAGTAGTGACAGAAAACTTAACTTCTTCCTCCTAGACTCTGAAACTAAGAGAGAGAATTGGATAATAAAAAGGCTGACATTTTTGAAAAGTATGACCCAGCATTCATTCTAAGAGCTCTACAATTATCTACCTATTTAATCATCAAAAAAGCTCGGTAAGTTCTATTACTATCACTGAAATGGATCATATTTACCTGTATATATGAAAAACAAAAAAAAATCTGCAAGAATAACAATGACAAAATAGTGACTCAAACACATAGAGTTTATTTTCTAATGTAGAAAAGATGCAGAAATAGGCAATCCAGGACTGGGATACTGAATAACTCCATGGGGTAGAGAACAGAGTCCTCATATCTTCCTATTCTACCATCCAGGGGACTTCACCACCTAGACCAAGATGGCTGTTTAGCTTCAGACATCACATCTTCATTCTAGTCAGCAGGACGTTTAAGGACACTCTCCAGAAGTGTCATAGAGCACTGGCATACCTACGAGGTTTCAGAAAGTAGTCACATTTCCATAACTTATCATAAGACAGAAGTAAAACTATTCTTTCACTCAGTCTGGACAATGAGAATGGAAACCTTGGACCTTATCATCTGCATTAACATGGCTTTGCTATCCACTGTCCTCACTAGAATTTTTTTGGTTTGTTTTTGAATGAAAGGCTTTATTTCAAGCATGTTCAGGAATGTAGAAAATAGTGCAAGTCATGTTTAATTAACACAAGGATTTTGCTACATAAACATATCACTAATTCATTCATTTTATTCCCTCAGCACTTTTTTATTGAGCAAATATGCTCTTTTTTTAAACTATGCACTTTTATAGCCATGCCATTCACTTTTATTTAGTTTAAATAGCTAAATATTTAGACTCGTCTACTTTGAGCTACAAAACTGCAAATCATAGAGAAAGTTCATTGACTCAGATGCACCTGATTGTTATATTGTGATGACAAAGTTTTGCTCAGCAAAATTCATGGATAAGTCAAAACAATAGTGTCCATAACATGGAAAGGAAATGCTTGAAAATTTTTAGGAAAGCCAACTCTCAAATACCAGGGAAGAAGCCATAAAAATACACGCAATTTTAATGCTAATTAAAATGTAGCTTTACCTATTCGTTAACACAGGTCATTTATAAGGCTCTGCTAACACTCTTTAGCCTTGTTCATTCACTCATTCTCCAGGTGTTTACTGAATTCATACTATATGGGGGACACTGCTATAGGGGACTAATTAGTTTTACAGTTTTGTTGACCATATCAACAGAATAGACAGCAGTCTTTCCCTAAAAAATTGCCTTTGCAGTGGAGCTTTGTTGTTTCTGATCATTGAAACTACTTTGCACCAGCCAAAGCCTGTCATGTATTGGCTTCAAGGAGTTTTAGGATCCTCCTCATTAAATACATGTCTGATTTTCTCCAGACTCTCTATTTAGAAATGCACTGTTTCGAAATTAAGATGTATTATTCCCCTCCTCCTCTACAAGGGGAAAACACTTAGGAAATTCTTTCAGATTTTGATTTATTAAAGATGAAATCATTTGTATTTAGCACCAGAGAGTATTTATACATATTCCATCTCATCATGTAATTTTGGATGAAACCATCTCTAAAAACAGCAGAAAGTGTCTATTAAGAAAAAATAGTCTTAAAAAATAAATATGCACAATAACTGTCTCCTCCTCTTCCGTGCCCAACACATTGCTCATTCTGGCCTCAGTAATGCCATCAACTTTTATTCTTTTTTTAATTAGAAAAATTGTGAGATTACAAAGCAATCATATATAAAGTACTATCAATTGTGGGTGGAATCTTTTGACTAGGCGGCTTCCATGGAGATGTATCTCCACCCATTCAAGGTGGGCTATTTACTGGAGTCCCTTTTTAAAACCCATGCTATTTCTGAAATATTGCATTCTATTTCTGAAATATTAGCAGCTTTAGCAAACTAAAACAATAGGCCACAAATCAAATCTCTACTTGAAGTACATTGTGATTCTTGGAAGTATATATTTACATTTTTCATGAGAGTTGGAAAATTTTCAGCCATTATTTCCTCAAATACTATTTCTGCCACTTTTCCCTTCTTTTCTTCTTCTTGGCCTCCCATAACACACATGCTTGCATGCTTCATGCTGGCATTCAGAATCCTGAGACCCTTCTAAATTTTTTACAATCTTTTGTCTATCTGTTCTTCTGTCTGAAAAGATTTTGAATGCCCTGTCTTCTAGTTCATTGACTTTTTCTTCTGCATGTTCAAATCTGCTTTTGAATGGCTCTTGTGTATTTAAAAACTCATCTATTGTAACTTTACTCCCCAGAGTTTACTTGCTTTTATAATTTCAAATTCTTCTTTATGCTCACCCACTATCTTCCTAATATCTTTATCTCTTCAGCCTTATTTTCATTCTTATAGTTGAATTGATTTAGATCTGTTTGAACACATTGGCTTTATTCTACCAAAGTTTGTGTCTTCTTGAAGTTTAACAATGTCCTGTTGTCTGGGCCATATCTTCCTGTTTCTTAGTATGGCTTGTAATTTTGTGTTGATGTCTAGGCATCTGATTATCTTGATAAGTTTACTCTGATAGTCAGTTGGCAGTACATCCCAAAACAGTGACAAGGATCCATCATGGGGTGAAGAATAGTTCCAAAGTGCCCTAAGGTGGGGCTCAGGAAAGATGCTCAAATTCCTTTTGGTGGTTCCTTGAAGCTGCACTTCTTGGCCTGCCTAGAAGATGCCACCCTTCAGCAAACTTTTCCCCACAGCCCTAGAGTTACAGTGTTTCTTTAAATCTCCACCACCTTTGATCCTGTCCAGGGCAGGGTTGAAACAATTATGGCCACCACCACCTTTGTCTGGGGCAGGTTGAAACAGTAGCTCTGGGCCAGGACCCACAATTGGAATCCGCTAATCAAATGCCATGATCAGTGATTGGCCATGCCCATCCCTATTTTTGGGTGGGAGGATTTTTATGTCCCTTTGTGATGGCAGCAGCCAGCCAGAGACTGGATTCCAAGGTGTCTGCCATAAGAGTGGGGGAATGGCTCTGGCAGTGCTGCACAGAGAGAGCTACTCACTGTGATTTACCGAAGTTCCCTAACCTCTTCCTCCGACTCTTCCCTGGGTGCCATACAGTATTCTTCTGGACTCTGAAGCCCCCAAATCAATGTTTCAGACAATCTCTGCCTGTTTAGTAAGTGATTCAGTGAAAGGACTATATCCTGGTGCTTGCTACACTACCATCTTCCCCAGAAGTCATTTCTGATTTTCCTTCACTAGTGTCTTTTTTTTTTTTTTTACTCCCCTGAGCTGCCTCTTGAAAGCAAATAGTCTGATAATTTATTATAAGACTTTCCTAAAGGACCATCAATTAACTCTTCATTGTAGGGAATTAAGAGATGATTTGCACAGTAAGATTGTTTGAATCTCTCTCTATGATACTCCAGCCTTGTGCTTTCCAGCAACACTGAATTGCTGTATCCTGATTCATAACAAATCCTACTACAACTCCTGGTTTGAAAAGCCCTCCTTAAACTAGACTCACAATTCTCAATAAATTCTAATTTGATCTGTCTGGATCCTCTAAGACACTGCTAAAGCTTTGTGAAATAGTATTCTCTTACTGTGGTCAACTTTGCATTATCAATAAGTTGTGCTCATGATATTTCGGACCCAGTTGTTGACAGAGGCGAGCTATAGCTATAAATACAGAAATAGATATAGATAAAGAAATAGAAATAGATACAGATATAGAAATAGGAATAGATATAGAGGGAGAGAAAAAAAGAGAAACAGAGAAATGAAAAAAGAATTAAAGTGGTACATAAGAAAATATCTATTTAACACAAAGAAAAAAATATGACAAATGAATAACAAACAGCATAATGGCAGTAGTAAGTCTTTCCTTATCAGTAATTACATTGAATGCAAGTGAATTAAACTCTCAAATTAAAAGGCAGATATATGATCCAACTTTATCCTTTCTACAAGACTCATTTTATATTCAAAGACACAAATAGGTTGAAATAAAAGGATAGGAAAAAATATCCCAACACTAATCGAAAAGAGCCAGAGTCACTATATAAGCATCAGACAAAATAGACATTAATACAAAAATTGTTATGAAGCAAAATGAAAGGCATTATATAATTATGAAATGGTCACTCCATTAAAAAGATATAATCATTATTATAAAGAATTCACACTTAAACTGAGCACCAAAGCACATGAAACAAAAACTGACAGGTTTGAAGGGAGAAACAGAAATTTTACAATATCAGTGTGATACTTCAATAGCATACATTCAATAATGGAACTGAAGATCAAAAAGGAAATAAAACTTGAACAAAACTATAAACCAAGTAGATTTAAGAACATCTTTATAAAACTCCACCCAATAAGAGAAGTATAAATAATGTTCTCATGTTCACAAAATAGACTCTTTTCCAGGATTCACTATATAATAGGTGTGCTGGTTTGAAAATAGTGTACCCCAGAACAGCCATGCTTTTTAATCCTGATTCAATATTGCTGGGTGGGATCTTTTGATTAAATTGTTTCCATGTGGCTGTGAACCACTCAATTGTGGGTGGAATCTTTTGACTAGGTGGCTTCCATGGAGATGTATCTCTACCCATTCAAGGTGGGCCATTTATTGGAGTCCTTTAAGAGGGCACCATTTTGGAAAAAACTTCAGAGCTATTACAGACAAGAGCTCTTTTGGAGATGTAGAAAGAAAATGCCCTTGGGGAAGCAATTTGATTTGAGAAGCCAGAGAGAAAGCTAGCAGACATCATCATGCTGACAGAGGTGTTTTGGAGCATTGGCTTTTTTTGAGTCATGGTATCTTTCCCTAGATGTCTTAGTTTGGACGTTGTTATGGCCTTAGAACTCTAGACTTGTAATGTAATAAGTTCCCTTTATAAAAGCCATTCTATTTCTGTTGTATTGCATTCCAGAAACTTTAGCAAACTAAAACAATAGGCCGCAAATCAAATCACAAATCAAATCAAATTTCAAATGACTGAAATTATATATGTTTTTCCAACCACAATGGAATGAACTTACAAATCAGTAACAGAAGGAAATTTGGAAAATTCACTAATATGTGGCAATTAAATGTACACTCCTAAATAACCAATGGGTCAAAGAACAAATCTGAAGGGAAATTAGTAAAGTCTTTGAGTTGAATGAAAATGAAAAACAATAAATCAAAACTTATGCAGCAAAAGTAGGGCTTAGAGGAAAATGCATAGCTGTAAGGCCTATGTATCAAAAGACCTCAAATAAATAACTTAACCTTCCACCACAAGAAACTGGAAAAAGAAAAGCAAATTAAACCCAGAGAAAGCATAAATAAAAAAAAAAGTAATAAATATTAGAGAAGAGATAAATGAAATAGAGAATGGGAAAACAATTTTAAAAAGCAACAAAAACAGAAGTTAGTAATTTGAAAAGTCAGTTAGACTGACCAAGAAAATATAAAGAAAATATTCTTATTACTAGAATAAAAAAATTAGGCCATAGCCAGACAAGAAAATCACAAGAAAGAATATTACAATTCAACTAAAACCCAATTTCCTTTTTGAATGTCGATCCAAAAATCCCCAACAAGATACTATCAAACCAAATCCAACAGAAAATTAAAAGTTTTATACACCTTGATCTGTGGTTTAACATAAGAAAACCAATCAATATAATACACCATATTAATAGAATGAAAAAGGGGAAAATCACATGATCATTTCAATAGACCAAGAAAAAGCGTCAGCCAAAATTCAACTTTCATGATAAAAATACTCAGGAAAGTTGATACTGTAGAAATTTTTTCAACTCAATAAGGGACCTCTAAAACCCAAAGCTAACATCATACTTACTGGTTAAATGTTGAATGTTTTCCTCCTAAGGTCAGGAACAGGACAAAATTATCTTTTCTTGGCACTTTTATTCAACATCATATTGGTGGTTCGCCATGACAATTAGGCAAGTAAAGGAAATAAAAGGCATCCAAACAAGAGGGGAATAAGTAAAACCACTTCTCTTTATTGCTGACATGACTGTACATGGAAAACCTTAAATGATCTCCCCAATCCTCCCCCCTAAAAACATAAAACAGAAGCAAATAGAACTAAGAAACAAGTTTAAAAAATACCAAGATGGAAAATCAGTATGCAAAAATCTATTATATTTCTGTACACTAACAATAGAGTATACAAAGATGAAATGAAGAAAACAATTAAATTTACTTTAGCATCAATTATTAAAATAAATTTAGATATAAATTTAAATGAGGAACTATAAGATGCTTACACTTAAAACTACAAACCATAATTGAAATTAATTAAGGAAGACCTAAATAAATGGTAAGACATCCTGTGTTTATGGAGTGGAGGATTTAATGTTAAGACGGTAAATTGATCTATAGATTCAATGCAACCGGTATTGAAATTCCAACCACCTGTTTTGCAGATATGGGCAAACTGATCCTAAAATTCATAAGTGACCATATAAGTGACCTGAATAGCCAAAACAATCTTGAAAAAGAAAAATAAACTGGGAGGACTCACACTTCCCAATTTTAAAGCTCACTGAAAAGCACACGAATTAAAACAGTGTGCTACTGGTATAAGAATAAGACATATGGAACAATGAATAGAATTGAGTACAGAAATATGCCCATACATCTATTGTCAATTGATTTTGATCAAAGGTGCCGATCAATGGGGAAAAATAGTCTTTCCACAAATGAGGCTGGTACAACTGGATATCTATATACAGAAGAATGAATGTCAACACCTATCTCACATTGTATACAAAAATTAGCTCAAAGTAGATGACAAACCAAAATAGAAGAGCTAAAATTATAAAACACTTTGAAGGAATCTTAAGTGTACATTTTCATGATCTTGGATTAGGCAATTGCTTAAAAAGACACCAAAGACACACACAATGAAAGAAAAACACAGAAATGTTGAACATTATTAAAATTTAAAACTTTTGTACATCAAAGGATGCAATCAATAAAGTGAGAAAACAACCAATAGGAAAAATATGTGCAAATCATATATTTGATAAGCATCTTATACACAGAATATATATTCTTACAATTCAACAGCAAAGAAATTAATTTCTCCAAAGATATCATGCAGCTAGCTAATAAGCACATAAAAGGATGCTTTCATTTGTCATTAGAGAAATGCAAATCAAAACCCAATGATATACCACTATACACACACTAGATGATCATAAATAAAAATAGAAAATAATAAGTCTTGGCAAGGATGTAAAAACATTGGCATCCTCATGAGTGGTTATGCCAGCATCATTTGTGATAGCCAAAAAGTGGAAACAACCAAAATGTCCATCAACTGATTAATGCATAACTAAAATGTGGTAGATCCTTACAGTGGAACACTATTGAGCTTTAAAAAAGAATGAAATACTGATACATACTGCATGAATTATCCTTGAAAGTATTGTGGTAATTGAAAGGAACCAGATTCCAAAGGCCATGTATTACATGATTCCACTTAAATGAACTGTCCAGAACAGGCAAATCTGATGTGGCAGAAAACAGGTCAGTGGTTCCCAGCAGTTGTGAACTAAGGTGGTGGTGGGTGGGATAAAGAGTCACTGTATAATGGATATACGGTTTCTTTTGAGGTGATGAAAATGCCTGAAATTAGGTAATGGTGATGGTTGTACAATACTTTGAATATACCATAAACCACTGAATTGTATATTTTTAAATGTAAAGTGGTGGATGGTATGGTAAATGGGTTTTATATCAACTTACCTAAAAAAAAAGATTTTGCTTAGAAGAAAGATATTTACATCAGTTCTTTCACCCCCTTTTTTGAGTCAAGACTCCATCCCTTTTTTTCCCCGAATATTATACATTTTCTGACTAATAACTTTTTAACTAACCCTGTTTCTAATCATCACTCTGCAAGAAATAAAGGAAGGAGTTTGTGTTTTGCTTTGAGTTTGGGGTATATTGTGAATATGAACTAAGTTTGGATAACTCTGAATAAGGTTCTATGAAATAACAATGTCATTGTGGTTAAGTGCTGGGGAAATAATGAATTACTAAATTTGGAACCATTTAAGCTGAAGCTGTTCTTTGTGATGGTTGCCAGGCTAGCTATTTATGTAATGTAACTTCCTCAGGTTTTCTTTCTTCTGGTGAATTATGTATTTTTCCATCTTCTGATCAAAGCACACCCACCTGACAGCATTTACAAAATGGGTGTCTGTGCCTTCTCTAAAGCACCTCTCCCTTTAGAATGTCCATGAGATCTTGCCATCTTTTAGTGCCTATTCTCAAATGCTGCATTCCAAATAGAGGAATACTTGATCTTTAGCCAATAGATACTGTCCCTCAGTATTCACTGCAGTATTCTAAGCAACTTATCCTGGATAATTTCCAGATGACCGCATCTCATGTTTAATGAGGTGACTTTAAGCTCTCTTCTAATGGAATGATTTGCTCTGTTCATCCCCCTTTCTTGCTTTCCTTTCTCTGTTCTCCCTGCCCCTTTCATATGTTGAAACATGCTGCAGAATGTTATGATGCACATTCAAAACTTCATTTGTGAAATGAAGTTTAAATCTATAGCCTCCAGTTTGAAGTTATGAAACCTGTGAATCTTGCAGATAGCGTCCACATATGCTCAATTTTATCTAGAACTCTAGAAAGAGGAAAAGTGAGACAGTAGATCTTATTCCTTACTATAAATATTCATTTTTCTTGTAGTTAATTCTAAAATAATACAAAAATGAGTTGCACTTTATATTTAGAATTGATAAGGATGTGCAAAGTCTAATCCAGAAAGTATTAATTTAGGTTAACCAATTAATATATCAAGTAAGAATATTGAAGAATATATAAAAAGGCACAGTTATAGATGGAGTACAAAATCAAAAAGAGGGAAACAAAAACACTGTGTAATAAATGAAGTGATGAGAGGATTAAAGGAAAACTAAAAAAAAGTGTATGGATTGAACATGAAACTGTAAGCATGCATAACACATGGGAAAAGATAACCTAAAAAGTTTAATGACTACTTCTATGATGATACTGTCTGTTTCAGATATTTTAATTTGCTATCCATAGAGCTTTAATGCTCCCAGGTGTAGGCTTCAGTATTCTTTGAACTTCCAGATATGTATGTAAAGTTTTACCTGTGTGCTATTAGCATATGTGCATAATACCTCAAAAGGGATTCTGAAGGTATTATCAGATCCCCAGTGGCATTCAGAACCCCCCTCTCCAAATACACCCAATCAAAGACCACTGATCTGTTGGAAATGAAAAACAATCAAGGAAAATTGGGGGAGAAATGTTTTGTATGATCTTTTTAAAAAATGATTGATTGATTTTTTGGCCAAATTGATGGAAATTGGCCCTCAAATCTGATAATCAAACAAAATTCATTTAGAACTCTCAGAAGAATGACAAAAGGGAAAAGGGAAGCAGTGTTCCTTTCACTTTATTCTCTACAACCAAAATCAGAAGAAATAAGCTAAGATCAGCAGGTCAAAGTCCTGTCATGAAAAAAGCGTGAGCTGAAGCTCTCCTTAACCTGAATCATTAAAAACCAGAACTCATAAGAAATTGTTGACAGGAATAAAACCTGGGTGGCCCCAGAGGAAGTAAGGTTTGGGAAGCAAGAGATTTGTTACATTAATCTAAAGGGACTGAAAGAAAATAAAAACTGCATTCAAAGAGAAACTGCCAATAACAGGCAAGATAGAGTAGGTGGACATAAAAAATATCAGAGTCCCAAGCTAATTCATAAAGCCATGCAGAACCTGCCCTGCACAATTCCAGAGGTGAAACAGTTGAAAATGTATGTCTATGACATTCCTCAACAGATGTGTGATGGGATAACTCTGCACAAGACACAAGGAGAGGGAAGGAACAATGTGGGGAGTGGGTGAGTAGAGGGAACTTGTGTCTCTGAGCATGTGGGCAAGGTGGAATTGTTCAAGACTCCAAGCCAAGTTTTTCAGGATGCAGTATGAATTTTTATCTTCACAACAACAACAACAAAAAAGATGGAAGAAATATGTATTCTCCATTACTTGTAACTGAAGCCACAATTTTACTATATGAAACCAATTTCTACTAATACTATAGAATCATAATATAGTTTTCTCGATAGAAAAAATGATGATGATCTTAGTCATTCATGTAAGAAAAGATATAGACATTCAGGTAACCATATATGAAATATTAAAACTATTTCTCTTTTACAAAACAATCACCACAGTTTCTTTTACCCACATGCAGTCCTCTTAAAAAGTGTGTGCTCTGGATCACACAAGAAATTTATTGAAACATCAACTAATAGATTATTTTTTTGTAAAATTTTAACTTGGACTTAGTTTATGTAACTGATTCCAACCAAAGGAAAAAAAATGAACTTAAATGTAAATTCCATTTAGGAATCATTGTATGAAGAGAAAAAAAAGCTGTTTATTTAAAATTGAATTCATAATGTAGTAACAAGAATAGTTAAAATTTCAGATGAACATGTAATAATAAGTGTAGTTAGAATGTCAAGTGAACACGTAGGAATAGCATGAGGTCTTAAGCAGTTAATGAGCTGTTCTGGAAATAATATTTTAAGATTATATATTCTCTTTTGGAACTAGTCCAATATCATCTTTTAAAATCTGAAGCAGAGGGATCCTAGGATATTACTGAAAACATCTGGAGGCTAGACTTTTGCTTGATGTTAAATATATCAGTAATACTTCTTTAAGAAATTATCTTTATATATACTTTTATTCAAGGAACTAAGTTGCATACTTGTTTCTAATATTCAATACTTAATACTGCTGCTATAGGAATATCACATTCAACAAGATTTGTAAACCCAGAGAGAGCAGGATCTATAATATGCCCTGCCAAGTAATATTCTACTGGTTCTTTATTATGTAAATGAAGATTTACATCATTATTTACATGGAAATTATCTACATTTGTTGTCCTTATTTCTCACTCTCAGGGCACTTCACGGTCCTAGTAAACTCCAGTGACAAAGACATTACCTCCAAAAGGAAGGCAGGTCAGACATTGCAATGAGATCAGAAAACTGTGAGTGAACTTTCTTTTCCTTTGATTATTAATTGTTCTGGCCCAGAAATTTGAAATGTATTTTCATTGGTAAAAATATGTATAAATATTCTCTTTTGTCAACATACTTATAAGTATTTCCTATTACTACCTCTAATAAAGTTATGGACTTCCACTCACAAATTCCTATATATTTGTAATTGACTTAATTGACATTTTTTTCTAAGGACCTCTATTGTATTAGTATTTCCAGGGTTTTGTTAATGCAATACATTGGATTAGTCACTAGACCGTAAACTATTCAAGAATGTATAACACATCTTTGTATTCTCTGAATTGAGCACAGTATAGCAGGCAGTTAATATTTTCTGAACAGAATTTAAACATTTTATTCTTTTGGTACAGATGGATATTCATACGTCAGAACTCCTTAAATTGTGTTAAAATATGTTATCTTTGTGTCACAAAAAGTTATGCAGTTTGCCTTTAAAAGTGTTTGCTAAGGAACCAGTACTCTCTCTTATGTCACAGCAGGGCACTGGAATTTACTCCTTTAGACCTAGAGCACTGCTAATTCCCTGACCAATATCCCTAGGAAAGGGTATCCTTTTAAGTCTGGCACTGCGCTGTAAACACACTCCTGTTTATTCCAGCTAACGAGAAACAGGCTGCTTGGAAATGCGTCTCTGAGGAAAACACTGAGCAAATCTTTAGAAAATAAAGCTCTCTAGTTTGAATGAAAAGATAACATTTGTTAACATGGTAACACGTTATAAACAAAACAAATCAAGCTCTAAAGAAGGCAAATCAGATATATAATTTACTTGGACTTATCGATTTACTTTGGAAAGAACAAATAAAAAGTTACTGAGATTTTTGCATATATCTTCTTCCCTTTCCCTTCGCGTGCAGCTTTACTGCATCTGCCTCTCCCACCCTCCCAATTTTGCGTTCCTGCTGAGAATCCTGTTCTTCTGTTATCTATCCTTGGGATCAAACAGGTTATCATTCCCTCTGCTGTTATAAGGTGTCAAATAATTTATAGCCTTTTAATCTTATGACTCTTTCTATAGATAGTTTCAAACAGCTTCTGTAGCTGCTTTAGAGCCTTTATTTGAAAAGCAAGTTTTGTAAAGCCATGCCTTCTGAGCATTGACTTTGTCCTTGGAGAACACTTTAATCCAAAATATAAATTACAAATATAAATTGCTTCACTCAGGGTAGAAGTAATAGTAAACAAATAGACAAGGGTTATTAATTTTTGCACGGCTTCATATCAAATTCTAAATCTCTTGAATCTCTTCTCTAAATTTTCAACTTCTTGAAAGGACATGAACTTCTTACTGGTCTTTAACTTATTTGTAGTTGGAAGAGGAACTCCATTTCAAATAAATTTTCTTATTCATTCCAAACAGGCCTCTAAATTTGTCTCATCATCCATTACTTTTCACCATTTGCCATCACTGAATTTTCTATTGTTTTCCTGAAATAAGCAATATCAACAATGCCTCTAGATAATCTTTGTCCAAGGAGCTCCTATGGATTTTGTGTTCCTTGGGAATATGAGAAAGTCCATGTTGATGTTTATCTTAAAGAAATATTATTACGGGCTTTCCTCTAGCAAAAAAAAAAAAAAGTCATGGGTTATGATAGAAAAGCTTTCTCATCTTAAGAACTTTTTCTATTTGATAGTGGAAAACATAGATAGTACATATGACATACAGGTCCTAAAAAGAACTGAGGAAGAGAAAAAGTGGTTGGTCATGTCCCTAGAGCAATATTGTTACTACTGATACCACCTCAGGCTGACAACTCATTATTTCACAGCACTTCCTCTTTCTATAGCTTCTCTTGCTCCCAATAGGATGTCAAGACAGAGCATTGACTCTGAAAACCTTTCATATGGCATCCCATTTCAGCTTCACAATTGCTTAATGCTAGAGATACAGCATATCATATCAATGATATTTCAGTAGAGGTACTGTTACTGGACAAAGACAGTGGATTCTTTTGCCTGATGCACTCACATGACCAATTTCTTATACAATGGGGTTTCACAGAAAGAAACAGTTTATTACTAGGCATGTAGCAGGAGATCAGATGGCCTATGAGCCCAAAATATGTTGTCCTGAGCTGCAATAATTCTGATAGTTTTATAGCATTACAATATGGGCAAGTATTAGGATAATGAGCACAGAGGTCCCAGATGATGTAATTAGATGTGATCTAATTATTGAGCATGGACAGATTGATTATATGCCTAGTCATAGAATATATGTAAGAAAATGGCAGCCTTCATAGGATGATAGATGTGATTTTAATATTATAATGAGGTAAAGGTGATTTATAGGTTAAAGTCTAAGCTACTGTGCATGTCAGGTGAGTCCATTTTGGTTAGATCTAGTCTTGATCAGATCTAGTCTTGGTTATGAAGATAACTTTGAACTTGGGGTGAGTTAGTTCTGGGTTGACCCAAAACTCTTCATTAATAAGCATTAGGGGCTGTCTTTAGGGTTGCAAGAATCTAAAGTTGAAAAACTGGGTAAGTGGACACAAATGAAGGTTAGTCACAAGGTTTTTACAATCACAGGGGCAGAAGGTAAAGACTCTGTGATCATTATCAGAGATCAAGACTGATGGATTGCAATCTAGAAATTTCAGGTATTTCCCTCTGTCTTTCAGGTATTTCCTTCTGTCTACTTCAATATACCAAATTACAAAATGAAAATCTATAAAATGATTTGGTAATCAAAATCATTCCCTTAGATCCTAATTTCTCAGTTACAGTACTAAGAGGTAAAATAAATTACTTGATCAAATTTGCTAAGATAGCAGCAGAAATCTGCTGGTTTATAAATTTGTGGTCTGGGTATGGCCAATAAGTCCAAATTTATGGGCCATGAGCCTTCAGAGTGCTTCAGAATTATTTAAAAAGATTGATATTCACACATATTTATCTGCTAACTGAATAAATTATATATCTCACTGAAAAACATTAAAGAATGTTTTTCAAATGTACAGAAATGCTAATGTGATAAATAAATAACAAAATGTATTTCTAAATTTCATTGAATTCAGAATAAATTTGTGCCATTATGTATTTTTTAAAGCAATGATTGCTAAAAATAAAATTACTACTCTTTTGGTTTGCTAAAGCTGCTGGAATGTAATATACAGGAAATGGATTGACTTTTATAAAGGGGATTTAATAGGTTAAAGGTTACAATTCCATGGTGGTAAAAATATCCAAATTAAGACATCAACAAGAGGACACCTGCTCTCAAGAAAGGCTGATCATGTCTGGGATTAGGTGGGAAGGTAGATGGCAATTTCTGCTCTCCTTCTGTCCTAGTTTCTGGGTTCAAATTGCCCTTTCAGTTCCTTCTGCATCTCCAGATATCTATAACCTGGTTTCATCTCTCTGCTTTTTATGTCATCTTTGAGCTCTCTTTATGTCTTCTGCCTTTTAGTCTCATCAAATAGGGCTCTAGTAAAAGGAATAAGACCCACTTTGAGTTGGGCAGATCACATCTCCATGGAAACAACTTAATCAATATGTCCCATCCACAATTGGGTGGGTCATATCGCCATGGAAACAACCTAATCAAATTTCCCACCCAACAATAGGTTTGCCCATACAAAATTAGATTAGAAGAATCCAATGGCTTTTCTGAGATACGGAATAGCTTCAAACCAGCACATTCTACCCTCTGGAATCCAAAGGGCATGGCCTTCCCAAATTCAAAATGCATTCATTCCATCACAATATCACAAAGACTTAAATACTTTCAGTAACAATACAAAGTCAAAAATAGCACAAAATCTTATCAAAATCAGATACATGTCAAATTTTCCCCAAGTCAAAATTCTTCTCTGACTGTGGACCTTTGAAACTTAGAACAAATTATTTGCTGGCAATATACAAAGAAGAGAAAGTCATAGGCTAAACATTCCCCTTTCCATAGGGGGAAATTGAAAGAAAGCAGGAGTCAATGGACCCAAACAATTCTGAAAGCCCTAAGGCAAACTCTATTAGATTTCAAAGTCTGAGAATCATTTATAGAATGATGCTTCATCCTCAGGACTTGAAAGAGAGGCAGTCCCACCTTTTCCAAGGGCTTATGCAGCAGCTCTGCTTTCTCCAAACATTGGAGTGAGTGTTGCAACATATCCAAGCATTCGGGAAACCATCTTGTTCTCAGCCCCTCTCTCTTCAAGCATCTGGGTAGCACCCAAACTCTCTGCCATCTCTGGGGCACATGCTCAATCCCTTCAGAATAATGGGGTGGTGGCCAGGCTCTCCCTAATCCCAAAGGAATGTGCTCCACCCTATCTGAAGCCTGAGGCAACAGAACTTTTTCTGAACATTGAGGGGGGAGGATCACCTTCTGCCTATGGGGCAAACTCACATTTTCCATATGGATTGGTGGATCTGCTCTCCTGGTATGAGATTTCATGGTTCCAGACTTAAGCTTCCATGATCCTGCCTCTGAAGACATTTTCCCTTCAATCTATCCTTTCTGTATCCCTTTCTGTCCAGACTGGCCATAGGTCCATTCACACAGATCTCACAACAAACTTGTTTTTTCACACAGCACACAGGGATAGCATCCATCAGACCATTGGACTTTCCACAATTTCTTTCTGGATAACTCCATCTCCAATCCTGGCTAGTACTGAAATGTCTGACTGGTTCCATTTTTGGGTAAATCCTCCCTTGGGGAACAATTCTCTGGAGTCTTACTTTCTGGAGGCCCAGAATTCTCCAGAACAGCAATTTCTGTGGTTTTTTGTACTTATGAGTTCAATTCCCAGCTAATCTCTTTCCTCTTGCATTTTATTATAAGCTGAAAGAAGAAAGTAGGCTTCATTTTCCACATTTAATTTGGAAATTTCCTCAGTTAACTATCCAAGCTCATCACTTTCAAATTCTGCCTTCCATCCAATACCAGTATACAATTTTGCCATATTCTCTGCCAGTTTAAAACAAGATTGCCTTCCTTCCAGTTTGCAATAACACCTGCATTATTTCTGTCTAAGACCTCATCAGAAGTACTGTTAGCATCATATTTCTACCAACAGTCTCTTCAAAGCAATCCAGGCCTTTCTTATTTACTTCCTTTCAAATCTTCCAGAAACTTCCCTTTATCCATGTAAAAAGCCATTCCAGGGTGGGCCACAGTGGCTCAGCAGGCAAGAATGCTTGCCTGCCATGGCCAAGGACCTGGGTTCGATTCCCGGTGTCTGCCCATGTTAAAGAAAAAAACAAAAAAGCCATTCCAACATGTTTGGTAATTTGCAAACCACAGCACTCCACTTCTCTGGTACCAAAATCTGTTTCAGTTTGCTAAAGTTGTAATATAAAATATTATTTCCTAAAGAGAAAAGTTCATAAACAGACTATCAGTATTTACATACCTATCCATAAATGGCCATGAATATGTTGTATTATAGATATTGAACAATTTTTTACAGAATATTTGGATTGTTTAAAGGTGCAGGAGATATTAGTTATTACGATTATCATTATAAGAATCAAAGGAAAATTATGCAGTATGGATGACATTGTATTGCTTATGAGAGCATTCTTGCTATTATTCATGACCAGAGTGATTTTGCCTGCCTGTCTTTTTTATTTTTCTAATATTCCATTGAATCCCAATGATGAGATTATTTTAGGAATGTGAATCACCAATATAAGTACAGATTTTACCCCATTGTAGGGTTTGTCATGTTAAGTATACCATGGTGTTTATAGTGTAAAGCCAATAAAGTAAGTATATAAAGAATGACTCCAAAAGAGATCAGAAGTAGAATCTAAATTATTGAGTGATTTAACAGTTCTCTCACTTAGGTAAGTTCAGTTTTAGGTTACCTTTGCATAGTTACCATTTTAATTTTGTATTATAAAGTAGAATATAGACATGATACGCTGGGCATCTCTTGAGATGCATGATCACTCTACCTTTCTGAATATTGGTCACACATTTACATTTCAACAGAATTATTTTTGAATGTTAGTGAAGACCTAGTTATGTTTGATTAAAAATGTTCTTGCAATTAGTGGAATACATGTACTTATTAGTTCAAAATGTGTGGATGCAATAGAGTTTTGTTTGCCAAATTTTATGCATTTTAATTGTAGTGTGAACTTTTGTTAGGAAGGATTATCTTATAAAATGGCTCCTCACTAACTGAGGATGGCAGCAAAGGAGTGAGAATTTTTATGATTTTAAGAACCCCTTTCTTAGAATTTAGAGTAAAAAGTGCATCTAAACTTTATTGAACACAATAGCAAGATCATCACGTATTTTCAGCTTAAAACATTTCAAAAGAATTAATCTACATTTCTTTGTGGTATAATCTTGGAAAGTTTACTTAAGTGTAGGAAATTCTGGCTTAATGCAAGCATGGGGGCTATATTTGGCCTCCCAATAAAGGATTATGTGGTCCAACAGTTTTAGCACACAGCATCTGGTATTGAGAATAATATCATGTTTTTCTAAAAACCCCAAAACTCTAGCTGAGTAGCATCCCAGAGCATTGGCAGTTCATTCTGCCAGATTTTCTTGCCCAGGCAAAACTGCACTGTCAACATGCCAGGGGTATCCAGTTAATATCTGATAATAGCCTATATATACTTGTAGGCTGAAAAAGTTAGGTCTTGTAGATGGGAATAAATAGGAACATAGACCATAATTTATTACCACCCACATATACTACCCATGAAAATAACTTCATGGGTCCTTCAAATGTAATCCAGAATCAAACTTTTAGTGTCAGAACAGTCTCTTGATAGCCACTTGAGCTAGTAAAAATCAGATAAATTAAGGAAAGCTTATGAGATCTTCCAGCTTTTACCAAATAAAATTTAACTTTTGAAACATGAAACAACTTTCACCATGATTTTGTGATTAGTGATCATATTAGAAAACTGTTCAGAAGTATTAGATATCCTGATTCAATAATGGGTAAACTTTATAAATCTTTATTTTAGTGTCTATTAGAGAACCCAGTTCTCCAATTTTTAAATTCTGAACTTGACTTGAATTAGCCACTCCATATCCCAATTCCTTTTTCTAAAATGAGGTTAATACAGGCCCGAGATCCCTTATTCACAATTCTGAAATCTCAAACCACTGAGAACAGGTTTTTTTCCTATTTGGTAGCAAAACCTGACCTGACCTGAACCAGCATTCAGGAAACCTGGCTGGAACTGAAGCAATGTTATTTAAAGTCTTTACCCCATATGTCAACATGTTTTCACTGAGGAAGTTGAAATTAATGTTTCTTGCAGGGAGATGCCCCAAATCTTAAAACCTGAAGATTTTTGAATTCTGTGACAGATTTCGCTGAGAGATTTCATAGATAGGATTATGGACCTGTAATATCAAATTTGAATTTTGGAATGCAGAATAAGATAGCAATAAATATCAATTAATGGTGCCTGGCACAAAATAGGTATGCAACAGATACTCGTTCTTTCCCTGTCCCTCACAAAAAAATGTCCTCTGCAAAGTCATATTTACATTAGATGATTCACTTTCTTTCTCATGCCCTCCAACAAAAGTGCAATCACTATCATAAAGACATAATAATAATAATTCCAGTTCAGATTTATAAGATGTAATAAAAAGTGATCATTAATTTCTGAATGATTCTACAACAACACTAAATTTTATAAAGGGCACACCAGGGATAATTTCTTCTTTGTTTTACAGAACCCTTTACCACCGGACAGTATATTGTATCCACCATGGACCAGAAGCCTGTCAAGATCCTGAAATAACTAAAAGAAAAAGAAAAAGAAAAAAAAACAACAACAACCAGCAGTAAAAAGTTAGACAATAGAGGAAATGATTTAGGGATAAAGCCTAGATAAATTAAAATTTGTTGGCTAGAAATGAATAAAGAGAATGGACTAAATGGCACTTATTTGGAAACCTGGTATAAACCAAGGCCAGTGAGAGAACTACTTGACATAATACTTGAGTGAGTAAATTTTAAAAAAGCATTGTTCTCATCAGATACATCAATTAAAAGTGACAGTAGGAATAAGTCATCATTCTACTTTTAAGATTTACAATTTTCCAAGTGCATCTTGGCTATTGCCTTATACTTTTAAGGCTCTAAATGTTGTTCATTAAATTCAAGTCAATTGTCTGAAGATATATAAGGAAGCTGTAATAGTAGTGAGCAGTATACGCCTCATCTACAGAGCTAATCATTATTCTGTAAGTATGAGTAAGAGATTAAAAATTTCCAAAGAGAGACTTGAGGAATCAAAAAACATTTTCTGGGAAACATTTATTTCTAGATCACTTAAAGAAATCACATTGTTATTATTAGTGTTTGTTCGCTTTCATTATAGAGAGGATAGAATATAACATTTACACATGAGATTTCATTGAGACTCTATTTCAATGTTAAAATGATCTCAATTCTTTTTTTTACATTAGCTAACTTTGGAAACAATCCAACTACAACCACAGTAATAGTAAATTCTAATATGGTAAAAATTGGAGAATGACATCTTATGTCATGAAGAAAGGATGGTATGATGAAACATCTTAAATTTTCTTAACAGAAAGTCAGGAAAATCTTATAGTGTCACTCTAGGGAGTTCAAGAGAATAAGCTAAACTCAATGGGACATTAGGCCTTGTGTAATAAAAGAATGGAAGTCATATGCTTATGGGAATAAAATCAATGCAAGAGAGCAAAGTTGTGGACCTTAGTTTACCTAAAAAGATTTTTACCAGGAAAAAGTTGTCATTAATGCGAAGCAGTTCTTGGGTTTGGTGACTCATAGACCACTTAAAAGTTTCCTTATGCATTCCTAGGGATGTCCTGACATGCACTTCGAGATAAATTATCCTATATCAGTATCAAATAATTTATTATATTTCATATTTAGGAAATGTCTAGATAGAAGTATGGAAACTTTCAAACTCCAGGAAGAGGAATGAGTCTCAAACTTTTACAGTTTTTCATTAATACCTTAAATCTATACTGAGAAGGCAGAGACACAAAAAGAAGTTGGGTTTGTTCATCATTCTGACTGATTAAGCAATAGGATTATTTGTTCATTACTATACAACAAGAAGTTATTTTTAGAATAGTTAAGGGAATTTCTGCAATCACATACAATCTTTTATATGTTTTTTAAAATGGTGACAAAAATTATGAACTCAAGTCTCTGGCCATGTGTATAATAATGCCACACAATTGCATTAAAATTAAAACAATCAACGATGGTTCACAACATTGTAGAAGACGAGTATCCAATGTAAACATTGCTATAATTGGTTTAAGGCAAATTAAACAGAAACACATTTTTAAAAAATAGTCTTCTAGCTTCCAAAGTCTCATTTAACTTTACTGTTGTTTACTTTTCAACACAGATCCTGCAGCAGCATACAGGCTACCTCTGTTGGCATTGCTCTGTATATCTGCACGAGAGAAAGTGTTGACGTTAAGCAGCTTCGGATTGAATTCCAGTTTGCTACTTCCCATCTGGTAAATCAGAATGAGTTAATTAGCCACTTCCAGGCTCAGCTTTCTACCTATAAAATGGTGATTATGGCACTTACTTCAGGGAGTGGTTGTGAGGACTGATGGGCTAGCATATGGAATAGGCACTTAATAATGATAGCTTTCTTTCCAGTTTTCTTGCACTGATTATTATAACTTGCTAGTTTTACAGCATCTATATCTAGAGCATAAAAGCAAGGCCGATGACCTCCAGAGGTACACAAGCAAGTATTCACCTTCTCTTGCCCAAACTGCCTTAGTTGCCTGTTTCTCCATTATTTGCTTTCACGTAACTAACTTGAACTCGGTTACTCTGTATGTGAATTTGTTGTGATAGGAATTTGTCCCCACCTCTACTTTTGATCTTCCTAACAGGCTATTGTGCATTGAACTTTAAATTCTCTTGTGTTGAATTTTTCCCCCTGCTCTGTTTCGTTTTATTTCCCCGACACAGTGCAGCTAGAACGCAGCCCAGGAGGCAAAATATTTTTAGGTAAATTTCCATTCAAGACTACTACATTAAAACTTAATACTCACCTTATGTTTGCCTTATCTTTCATTATGAAAAGATTATTACACTTTCAATATTTGAAATTAATGGGAAATCTACATAAGCCCAACAAAAAATTCCATGTGTATAGTAATGAGCGGAGCATGGTTTGCTCTATGTATGTCTGCAATGGTCATGTGTCATGTATTCAGATGGCCTAGTATATAACATCATATATATAAGCATATATAAATGTATATCAAAAACAATAATCCTATTAAAAGCTGCAGAGCAGCAATGACAGTATTCCTTTTCTTCCTAGAAGATGTATTTTTAATAGTTACTGTTTAGCTGAGTATAGCTAACATAATACTAATAAACAACTTATTTATCTGAAGATATGCAACAGTCAAGAGATTCATGACTTTCCCATCTTTTTGTCATATATGTTCCTGGTATTATTACTATTATTATTAATGCAAATTCATTCCTAATTATATTAAGGCTTTCCCAGTCACCTACTTCTCATATTTCTATGTTTACTAGCTAAAATTAGTTGAAATTTTCTTCATCAAGGAGACTCCAAATCTCAAGTAAAAAAAAAAGATTTAATTTTAAAAGACACAACATAAAATGTCTTTTTCTTTAAAGTGAAATAAAAAGTAGTGAGAGAAATGTGAAATAAACAATAGCAATCATTACTGAATTATGAAAATTCAGGGAAGAGAACAAATTTCAGTCCTAAAAAAATGTTTTTGTTTCTGGGTCAAGGGCTTCTAGGACCTTTGGCCTCCAGGCAATAGATACTTTCCTAAAAGCAAATTACTTACAGTGGAGACTCCATAAACAATAGAACCTGTAAAGATCCCACCAGCATCAGGAATAGGGTGGCGCCACACTTGTTCTGGTTTGGTTTGCATGGAAATGAGCCTCTCAGGGAAACTTATGTGCTTCAATCACACTACAAAAGAACATCTAAAATGTTTTAGTGAAACTCCTGTTTTAATGTTCCTTTGCTTTCTTGAGAGCTATTTAATTAAAATGTAGACAATACACAATTCTCAGTGATAATAATGGCAGAACGATTACACTAAAATTCAATATCAAGCTGTTCTATTTTTGTTTTAATTGAATTAGAACTTGTGTTCTTTCAACTTTTAGGGTTGAATTGTTAATGCTAAAAAAAGAGAGCTACTAGAAGTCAAAAAATATAATTTGTTTTTGGTAGCATTGCATCAAAAGAGGAGAGCTTAATTTAAAACCAAGGTGAATGTGTGGAGGACCAATCCAGGAGAAAAGTATGCTTTGCTTTAATGTAGCAATTGGAGAGGGAAACAAAAGAAAGAAAAGGACCAATCCAAGAGAAAAGTATGCGTTGCTTTAATGTAGCAATTGGAGACGGAAACAAAAGAAGAAAGAAAAGGGGGTAAAACAGCAAACAACAGCTATTTTCAAAATCTCACACATCTTCCCCAGTCAACCCTGTTTTAGTTAAATGTCCTATAAGCTATTACGGGAGAAATAGCATCATAATTTTATTGATGAGTCAATTGAGGCAAATAGATTTAAAATGACTTGCTCAACTTGCTCAGTGGATGAATAGGAAGGGTAGGCTCTGTGTAGAAACAGCTCACTATTAGATAGAGTTCCAGGAGTACTGAAAGTAATGGGTGAGATGGTTTGTTAAAAAAGTTTGCACAAATTACCTGAAAATAATCTAGATTACTTGATTAAATTATAAATCACTACAAAGTCATCATAGCAGAATTAAAGAGCAGGACTTAAATTGGTTACTATAGAAAAGAGACAAATGTTTTAAAGGGCAAATGACTTACACAACTTGGTTCACTTGTGTGTGTTGCAAGTAACTAATTTTCCTTCCCCAGAGCAGCAGGCAAAAGAAAATTTCAAGTGGCAAGTTGTCTTGAGGTTTGGCGAAGGAAGAAAATGATTCTTTAGCATATAACTCATGTATCTAAAATTTTTAACTAAAGGGATAGTTAAAAATTTCCAAACAAAAAATGAATTGATTATAATTTTCCAGACTTGCAGGTAAAATTCCATTCTAACTATCTAATATGTTTAACAAGTAATGGAATTTTTATCTATAGGAGTTTATCTTGTTTACATTGAATTTAAATTAAAGAAGTTCTCTAGCAAATGATAATCTTTTAAGGCATGTAAAATTTATCATATTCTTTCTCCTCCCCCAAGATGTTGTACACATATCACTATTTGACTGAGAATGCTTGATATCAGAATTACTATAACTGCTCCTTGCCTATGCTTTTAGCAATATCACTTAAGTGCCATGGTGTGTTCTGGTCTCCAATTCATTATACCAAACTGTTTGAGAATCTTTATATCCCTTGACTGAAGGTAGAGTTTAAATGTTAATATATCAGGGAATGCAACAAGCAGTGAGTTAAATTTAAACTGAGATGTATCTTTTGTTGCTCAGATGTGGCCTCTCTCTTCTCTCTCAGCCCAATTTTGCAAGTAAAATCATTACCCTCCCTCCTACTTGGCACATGACATCCAGGGGTGAAAGTTTCCCTGACCATCGGAGACATGGCTCTCTAGCATGAACCTGGCCCCGACACAGTGGGATTGGCAATGCCTTCCTGACCAAAAGGGGGAAAAGAAATGAACAAAGTAAATATCAGTGTCTAGGAGAGTTCAAATAGAGTGGAGAGACTACTCTGGATGTCACTCTTATGCAAGCTTCAGCTAGATATTGCTAACTACCCAGATCTGCCAAACCAAACCAAAACCATCCCTGCAATCTTAGAGAACAGTAGGGCACTATTTGAGAGTTTACAAAAGATTCACACACTAATATTATTTTCCAGAAAGGTTCAACCTCCAGATGGGTTCCTAGACCAGATAAGTTCTGAAACCTAGGAGGCTAGCCTGTCCAAGAACATCAACTAATTCCATACCTCAATCCCATATTATTGACATCCCTTTCCAACATGAAAAAATTAGAATGCACCTAGCCCAAGTACCTCTAAAGATAGGTAGAAGGGTCAAAGAATTCCCCTTCCTACTGATTCATGAGTTTGGAAGTAAAAAAGACAGATTGAAGCCATATTTCCTAATTTTGAGGTAGAATAACCATGCTACTTATGCAAATCAGGGTTTGCTGGTCATTCCTTCCCAGGTTTCATTGTTTCCAGCTTCTGGCTTCAGTGGCTCCCTTTCTCAGCTTCTCTGCTGCTGTTCTCTTGAGTGTCTCTTAATTTCCTCACTTTGCTTCTGCATGTGATTTGTCCTACTTCAGTCAAAGGATTAAAGAGTAAGACCCACCTTAAATGAAGTGGGTCATGTCTCAACTGAAATAACCTAACCAAAAGGTCACACCCATAATAGGTTCACATCCCAGGAATGCAGTAAGAAAACATGACCTTTTCTAGAATACATACAACCTCCAAACTACCACAGAAATCAAGAATTTATTCTGATGCCAGTATTTGAAGCTGCAATGTACCCCAGAAAAGCCATGTCCTTTTTCCTGATCCAGTCTTGTGTGGATAGCCATGTTTCTTTTAATCCAGATTCAATATTGTGGGGTAGAAACTTTGATTGGATTGTTTCAATGGAGATGTGGATGTGGCTAATTGTGGGTGTAGAATTTTGATTAGATGGAGATGTGACTTTGTCCATTCAAGGTGGGTCTTGATTAGTGTACTGGAGTTCTTTAAAAGGGGAGATGTTTTGGAGAAAACACAGTTGCTTCAGATCTGATACAGACTTAGAGAATTGGAGATACTTGAGGTGCTGACAGAGAGAGCAGACAACTAGGCATGGATGTTTGGAAATGCAGAGCCAACAGATGTCGCCGTATGCCTTCCCACGAGAGGCTAACCAAGTCAGAACCCAGAGTTGTGTCCCAGAGGGAATAAGTGAAGGCCTGCAGATGCTTAGAGAGGAAACCACTGGCAGCAGAAGCTGGAAGAAGCAGGAACAAGGACCAGCAGACACCAGCCGCATGCCTTCCTGTGTGATAGATATTGGCCTTCCTTGAGTCAAGTAATCTTTCTCTGGATGCTTTAGTTTGGATATTTTTATGGACTTAGGACTGTAAACTTGTAGCTTAATAAATTCCCTTTGTAAAAGCCATTCCATTTCTGGTATATTGCATTCTGGCAGCTGTAACAAATTAATGCAAACTAACGCAGATGGATTTTGGGAAACACTGATTTAAGAAAAGGATCTGGGGTCAAAAATTAAGACTGTGATTCTTTGAAGCTGCATGTACCCCAGAAAAACATATTCTGAAATTTATTCCATTCCTGTGGATAAGACCTTTTGATGTGATTCCTTCAGTTAGGAAGGTGTGGTCCACATCAAACAGGATGGGTCTTAATCCTATTATTGTTGTTCTTTATAAGAAAATGAAATATGGACAAAGAGAGAGCCACAGGAAACAAGAAGCTGAAATGGTACTCAGAGGAGAAGGAAAATATGAGGAGATACTGTCATACGTCTTGCCATGTGACAAAGAACAAAAGATCACCAACAACCAGCCCCTGAATGCTACAGTCTGAAGAGGAAACATTATTTTGATGATGACTTGATTTGAACATATTCCTGGCCCCAATACCATGAGTGAATAAATCCCCATTGTTTAACCTGACACATTTCATGTTTTAAGTAGCCTGGTGAGCTAAAAGAGCAACTAAACCTCAGCAATGGGAAAGGATGCAGAAATGTGTGTGTTTCCAATTCTTCTTACTCTATTATTTTGCCTTCCTCAAAAATACAACACAATTAGGAAACTATCGCAATATCAGTGTGAGAGCTGCCAGTGATGTGAACTATGATGGCCAATACATTGCACAATTTTAGGGGAAGAGTCTCATTGAATTCCAGGTGAAGAGTTTCTTGAATTTTATGATATGGGGGGTCTGAGGGTGGCAAGAGTAGAAGTATGAGAAGTGGTGGGATTTAGCATATATTTTGCAAGCTAGATCAACAGAACTTGTGATAAATTGGATTTTGAATGGGAGGGGAAAAAAGGAATAAAAGATGACCCCATAGACAATGTCTGTGAAGAAATATAGAGAGCCCTCAAAAATATTTTGAGTTTTGCTACGAAGAGTATAGAAATAAAGAAAAGTAAGATGAACATAGGGATTAATTTTTCAAGATAAAAGAGATTAAGGCATGCTTATATGCTGAAAGAAATGATCCAATAAAAAGGTACAAAACGATGATACAGAATGAAACAAAGCCTTTGATTAAGTAGGAGGGCATGAAATACAGTCCACACATTGGGGAGTTGCTCTTAACCCAGAGAAACAGTAAAGTATGGTGGATAACTCACACACACACACACACACACACACACACGCACATACACAACACAGACTCTGGTGCTAGATTGCTTAGATTAAAGCCCACATTCCTTGATTCACTAGCTAGGTAATCTCGGGCAAATTACTGAAAATCTGTGCTTCTCTTCTATCATTTATACAATGAGGATAATTATATTATTTAACGATAACATTATTGTAGGATTAAGTGAATTAATTTATATAAAATACTTAGAATAGTCTTAAGATGTATAAAAATGTGATATATTCAATTAGATATTGACATAGATACAAGGAGAGTAAGAGGGGAGAAGTCAGAGACTGATTAGAGAAACTTTATCCTAAAGTATATTTGCTGTCTATCACATTTTAGGTACTCAGGAAAATTGAAGATACTATGGAATTGCTTTGTCATGTAGATATTTCTCAGTAATGGATGTATACAGTTGAGTATATCAAATGCCAAAGCATAAAATCAGAGTTTCATGATCATAAGGAGACATTAAAGCTATTAATATTATTATTAAATAATAAATATTATTAAATAGCTACCATGTTAATAGCTATTAATCGTATTCAACACATTTGATGTTTCTCATTGAATGTGACTGTCATCCTATGTCTATGCCCATTTTTACAAATGAATGAACTGAAAATGAGAAAACCTGTCAAATACTTCTTAGTGCATAGGTGGCAAAAATGGACTTTTAAGTTTCTAGAAAAATTGGTGGGGTTAAACAATATGTGTTATAATGTCAAGATTGTGAGATGGGGTTTGATGGTGTTTGATATAAATCTTTGGCCAAGATTCAGTTGAGTGGTACTTAGAGCCATTATTCCTTTCCTCATAGGTTTCCCCGGAGAGTTAGAATATATAGACAATAAAAGACACTGGAGACATAAGATTTTTTTTAAAAAAATGTTGCTTCTGATTCTTTACAGATGCAGTCTGTAAAAAGAAAACTAAATTAGACATGATGTACTCTGCTTCCTACTTGGAGAAAAGAGACCAGGATGGACCATTTTACCGGGTTTGCTTGACTAGCATAATATAGTTAAAAAATAATAATAAAACTGGGACTTCTACTTCTGTCTAAGATGGAGGAACAGGGACTGAATTTATCCTCCTGCCAAAAGTAAAAAACAAATAGGTTAATTGCATGAAGCAATGTTTTGCATGACACTAGATACCAGACAAAAATGGCTCAGTGATCTCTGAAAGACCGGTTGATCCCTATAATTCTTCCAGTTTACTGCTGAAAGAGAGATTCCAGGCTATGGTGCAAGGAGGAGAAACTCAGGCAAAATGCTGTGGAATTCCTGAGTTGAAAAGACAAAGCTGAGAATCCAGGGGCACCACATTGACCAGAGTTTGTGAAACAGTGTAGCAGAGAGAAGAGAGCCGTGCAGAGAAAAACTGTGGAAATCTGTGCAGAATCTCCCTTGAATATTCAGCAGGCTCCTGATCAGTGTATGTGTGAGGATATATCCTAAAACTTTAAAAAGGATTAAAGGCAATAGTGTATGACACTCACACAGGGGCAGAGTTAGAGCTTATTCCGTCAGCCAACTTGGAAAATCTCAAGACTCAAGGGGTATTGGGTAGAATATATACAAGGACATTGCTCTGTAACAAGAACTAATTTAGGCTTAGACTAAGCACAATTCTGGTCCCACCTAACAAGACTTAAAAACAACACTTAAAAGGAACAAACTGTTTCCATTTAACAGAATTGTGTCTTAAACAAAGCACATAATATTTAGAGGATTGCAAAAATATATAGCACCCAACAAGTTAAAATTCACAGTATCTATCATCTGGTCAAAGGTTACCATATACATAAAGAAACAGGAAAGTATGAGCCATAATGAAGAGAATAAATCATCACTGATAGAGATATTCAGCTTTTTGTTTTAATGACATGGGCATAATAAATTGTTAAAATTCATCAAACTGAAAAAACAACAGACAAAAATGATTTAGAATTGACAGATATTAGAATTGGCAATGATATTTAAAAAGATATTATAACTGTATTCCACATGTAAAGAAAAGACTAAGTAGAGAAATAGGAGATAATAAAAAAAAACCCATAATGTCTAAGATGAGAAAAATATATAATGAGTGGGATTAAAGACAGATTATACGTTCTTAAAGAAAAAAAAACCTAAATGTGAAGACATGGCATTTGAAATTTCAAAACAAAATTCAATGAAAAGAGCATTCAAAAAATAAAGACAGCATCGATTAACTGTGGTGCAACTTCAAGTGAACAAATATACAGGTAATTGGTGGGTTTCCTAAAGAAGAAATGGGAGTGGGGGAAATAATTATTTGAAGAATTAAAAGGGATGGAAATTTCCCAAATAGATAAAAAGTAAAAACTCATAAATCTGAACTACAAGAAACACAAGAGAAATCACATTGAGGAAAATCATAAATTGCTCAAAGTGGTGATAAAGAGAAAATCTTAAAAAGCAAGAGAAAAACAAGGCATATTAGACACAGAGGATCAAACTTAAGGATGAAGGCATATTTCTCATAGGCAACCACAAACAGAGTTTGGCAGCATCTTAAACCAATCTCCCCTCCTCAAATCTGTCTATATTGACTGTCTACACAGTAAAAAATCTTTCAAAGATGAAAATTAAATACAAAAGCTGAAAGAATTCATCACCTGAAAACTGATAGTACAAGCAAGAAGTGTTGAAATTCAGACAAAAAGAAAATAATACAAATGTAAATAAGCATCTATACAAAGGCATGAAGAACATCAGAAATAGCATTAATATAAGATTTTTCTTCATTATTTAATAAAAGATAACTGAATAGTTAAAAAAATTATAATGCATGTTAGATATTATAAAATATGTAAAATTAAAATATATGAGATAATAGCAGGAAACTTAGGAGGGAAAATACTAGTGTAAGATTTATATATGTAAAATGGTATAGTATCACATAAAGGTAGACCATGAAAACTTAAAGACGTACTATAAATAATCAGATAATCCCTAAAACAATGAAAGGAGATGAAATATCATTTTTTCATTAACCCAAAAGAAGGCAGGAAAAGCAGAAAAACAGAATAAAGATGAGATGGAACAGATAGAAAAATAGTAAGATGATAGATTTAAATATAACCATATTAATAATAACATTAAATATAAATGGTCTAAAAATCCAAAATAAAAGTCAGAGACTATCAGATTGGATGAAAAAGCAAGACCTGTTATATATAACATTTCCTTACTACCCTTTTAATACACATAGATTCTGTAGTTAAGTCATCTCTTGCATTCCTGGCTGGTAATTTTTTATATTCTCCCTTTTATTTTTTCTTGATTAGTCTGGCTAAAGGGTTATGCTTTTATTGACCTTTCCTTTTATTGATTTTGTTGATTAACTCTGGAGACTGAGTTAATCCTGAGAGCTAATATTCCGTGACCCTGACCTAATCAGATTAAACCTTAAAAGGACTGTGTCTATCCTGAAGTTCAAAGTATGAGAGGGTTTCTGCTGCAGGCCTTGGAAAGTTAGGCTGCCACATTATGAGCGAGCCTATGGAGCATCATGTGGCAAAAAACTTGGGGGCAGCCTCTAGGAACTAATATGTGTTGCCTTGCTGAGAGTTAGCAAGAAAACAGGACCTTAGTTCTATGACTAGAAGGAACTGAATTCCTCCAACAAGTGGTGAGCTTGGAAGAGGACTCTTAATAACAGGTAAGAATGCAGTTCCAAGATGTGACACCTTGATTTCAGCCTTGGCATACCCTTGGCAGGGAACCTAACTATGCCATGCTTATATGTATGACCTACAGAACAGTGCCACGGTAAAAGTGTGTTGTTTTAAGCCATGGAATTGAAATTTGTGCAATTTTTTAGGCAGCAATAGAAAACTGTTATAGTCTCAATTCAATGGACTCATATTTTACCTTAAGAACATAAAGGAAAGAAATAAAGATCAGAGCAGAAATCAATTAACAATAAAACCATAGAGAAAATTAGTGGAACTAAAAGTTGATTATTTGAGAAGACCAACAAAATGGATAAACTTCTAGTCATGCTAATCAGGAAATAAAGGGAAAAGAAAAATTACCAATATTCAGAATGAGAGCGATAACATCAATACAGATACTTTCTATATTAAAAAGATAGTAGGGGGATACTGTGAACAATTCTATGCCAATAAAATCTTCAAATTAAATGGCATAGACTTATTCTTTGAGACATGCAAACTACCAAAGTAGACTTAGGAAAAAACAAAATGCCTGAATTGCCCTATATTTGTTAAAACAATTGAGTTCATAGTTATAAACCTTCCCTCAAAGGAAATTCCTGATTCAGACCATGTCATTGGTGAAATCTACTGAACATTTATAGAAGAAAAATAACAATTTTACACAAACTCAGAAAATTGAAGAGGAGCACTTCCAAATATATTCCTAGGACCAGTGAATGGTGCTTATCATCATTAATCGTTAGGAAAATGCAAATTAAGACCACAATGGGAAACCAGTACTTAACAGTTAGCACACCTAAAATTAAAAAACAACACAAAACAAAAACTGACTAATGACCCAACCAACTATTGCAAGATATGGAGAAACTGGTACTCATATACTGCTGTTACAATGTTTGTAAAACAATTTGACTATTCACTGAGGAATTAACCCACCCATTCCATTCCTAAGTATTTACTGAAGAGGAAGGAAAGCATATGCTCCTACAAAGAATCATGCATGCATGTTCATAGCAAATTCACTATAATAACCAAAAACTAGATACAACCCAAATGTCCATCAAAATGTGGATGGCTAAACCCACAATGGTATATCCACACAGTAGAATAATTCTTAGCAATAAAAGGAATGAACCGTTGATACACACTTCAATATGAATGAATCTCATAATAATTATGCTGACTTAAAGAATCAGGCCAAAATAAAGGAAGGGAGTACATACTTTATAATTTCATTAATATATAATTCTAAATTCAAAGTTAGGCATAGTGACAAAAAATCAGACAACTGTTTGCCAAGGGAAGGTTGTGGGAGGAGTAGGGTAGGAAAGAAGGGTTGGGGGATAGAATTACTAAGGCACAGAAGGAAGCTTTAGGAAGGGGCAGATGTTCTTTTTCTTGAATTTGGTGATGGTTTCATATATACTTCAAATATATGCAGTTTATTGTATGTCAATTTCAATCCAATAAAACTATTAATAAAAAATAAAGCTAAATGGTTTCAATTTCTGAATTTTCTATGATCAATTTTTCTTTCTCACGAATTCAAAGTAAAATCTATAAGTACAATACCTTGGCATTACTAAAGTTTGCCTGGGTTTTGTCAATTGGTGAAAATCTTTTTGTCTTGGTATTTGGAACTGATAAGCTGAACGCTCATTTAAAGTTATTTTGACTTGTCAGAATTCAGACATAATCAATGATCATGAGTTCCTATAGATAGATGATCTTATTGAATCTCAGGAACAGAAAAAAAGGTGTGCCATTCTGTTGTATTGTTAAAGTCTGATGACAGTTTCAAATTTAAGTATGCATTGCAGAAGTAGCTTGGGATTTGAGATTTTACAAGTCATGTGAAGTATATAAAATATTATTGTAAGAGTAAGATACCATAATAATTAATGATTATTAAAACTATAAATTTCATGTGCAAATAAATTATTGAGAACTTTCAAATAATTAAACAGCAAAAAACATTGACAGTTAATTGGTGTGCCTATAATAAAGGCTGAAATATAAATGAGACTTCAGAGTTTTCATTATCTCGAAATCTAATTTAATTGCTATTTTGCCACGTTGCTACATCCAAGGTTTACTGCCAAGTCTTTCCTTAAGCAAATGTATGAAAAAGGAAATTCAAGAAAGTATTATTAAAATCAACAATCTAAGTAAGGACAATAATCTTATATTTGCCTCTGAAGATACTTAAAGAGAATTTTCGTTAAGGAGGCCACAAAGCTTCAGTGTGTGCTATTTCTTTAAGGAAATCACATCATTGTCATTAACCAAATCTTCAATTCCCAATACTGGGACCCAAATAACTCTACATTATTTACTATTCTTGTAGAGAGGAAGGATATATAACACATTTATGGAAATATCATCAAGAGCTCTGCCTTGGATTTGATGACTTGACCTTTAGGAAGTTACTAGCTCACTTTCTGTTACTGTCATAGGAAAGAATGATGTCTACAAAGAAACATGGAACAATGAAACTGAGTCTGTGGGAGTGACATTCTCCTAGCGCTTCACCCATTCATACACAATCTTACCCCTTTCCTGCATTCCCCAGAGTCTATACATTCCAAACTATTGGCCAACTGGCCAACAATGCAGTTGTTTTTTTTTTTTAATGAAAATTTCTGAAGGGACAAAAAGGTTTGCATTCCATGTTCCATAACATGACTTTTTAAATTCCCGTTTTTTTATGTTTCTTGAAATGCTGTCAGTCAAGGATGGTGCTACTGTGGCTCATTGGCAGAATTTTCGCTTGGTGTGTGGGAGACCCGGGTTCGATTCTCCATGCCTGTCCATGCGAATAAAAGAAAAAGTTCTGTCAGTCAAGATTCCAATGGGGGATTCTCTCCACTCTTCCTTATGCAAATCCTAATGCTCAAAGAACATCCCTTGCGTTCTCACCACTTGCTTATATCGAGAAACCACTGGGCCAATATATAAAACCCAAACTTTTGCACTCAGCAGTCAAAACCCCTACATTTCTTAGAAAGCAGTATTAGACACTTAATAACATCCTGGTAAACATGGCCCTGAGACTAGTCATGTGCTGCCTTGGAGGACTTTAGGACCTCATATTACGCACTGCATTATTAACTTTTATATCAAAAGCATGAGCAACATTAGAAAAACATAGATAAATTGAACTTCATCAAAATTTAAAGCTTCATTAAAAGAAAGTGAAAAGACAATGTACAGAAAGGGAGAAAGTATTTGGAAGCCACATATCTGATAAAGATTCTTATGTACCCAGAATATATTAAAAAAAAATCTCTTATAGCTCAACATCAACTAAAACAACCCAAATAAAAATAGGCAAAGGACATGAGTAGACATTTTTCCAAAGAAGATTAAAAAAATGGCCCATAGGCACATGTAAAGATGCGCATCATTAGCCATTGGGAAATGCAAATCAAAACCACAATGAGATACTATTAGTATAATAGGATCACTATTATCAGACAAGTAGAAAACAACAAGTGTCAATAAGGATGCAGGGTGGGAATCCAAGGATTTTGGTGGGAACATGAAATGGTGCAGTTACTGTGGAAAACAGTTTGGTGGCTCCTCAGAAAGTAAATACTAGATTGTCATATGATTCAGTAATCCTATTTATAGGTATGTACCTAAAAGAACTTGAAAGCAGGGACTCAGACAGCAGCATTATTTACAATGGCTAAAAGGTGAGAGCAACTCAAGTGTCCATCAAGAGAAGAATGAATAAATAAAAAGTGTTATATATTTACAATGGAAGATTACTTAGCTATAAAAAGGGAAGAAGTTCTAATACCTATGACAGCATGGTTGAGCCTTGAAGACATCATGTTAAGTGAAATAAGCCAGATTCAAGAGGACAAATATTGTATGCTTCACTTATATGACATATTCAGAATATGTAAATTCAGACAGAAAATGTAGATCATGCATTATCCAGAGGGCAGGAGGAGCAGTGGTAGAAAAAGGAATTCTTACTAAAAAGGTATGACATTTCCCTTTGGGGTGTTGTAAAGGTTTTTTAATGGATGATGATGGTAGCACAATGTTGTGAATGTAATTAATACGACTGAATTGTATAATTGAAAGTGGCTAAAGTGGGAAATTTTATGCTCCATATATGTTGTCAACATAAAAAATTTAAAATAATTAATTAAGATAAAATATCTGAATGCTATGTAATATATAGAGGTATATATTAAATATTAAATATTTTCATGCTTTGGTAAAGAGAATTGGCTTTAGAATTAGACAACCTTGGGTATGAAATCCAGAATTTGAAACATTACAACAAAATCAGTGTGTCAGTATCAGGGTTTACATAAGAAAATGGGGATACTAACACCAAATTCACAGACATGGTGACAAAATTAAGTGAAATAGCTCATGCAAAACATGATTGTAGAAAAATACTATTTTTTCTCTAGTCCTAATTTTACTTTTCTCTGTATTCAGAAATTAGCCTATCTCTAAGCCCTAACATTTTCTGATTCTATACTTATATTCAGAATGACCTGTCCCTCTTCTGAACTTCCAGAGAAGCACTTTACATATGTGCAACCTCATTGGGCACTAAGTCTGAGTGACTTGGGGCCATTCTCTATGAAAGTTGGGCAAGTCTGTTCTATCTTTCCCCAAAGGCAGGAACTATATCTTGAGCTTCATGTGGATATTTATGGTGGCAAATATAGTGCTGAGAAAACAATAGTCAATGTGTACTTCTTCGCTTGTTTAATATTATAAATCCTTACATAATAAACCAACATTGACTGATAGATGCAAATACTTTGAAACGTCTTCAGTACTGTATAAGGGAAAGATTCATTTAATTCTATTCCAGACCGTCTTGCATATTTTTCTCAGGTCATTGAACATATTTAATGTATTCATTTTAAAGCATAACAAGGATGCTCCTTTTCAAGGTCTTAGTGATAGATTTTAATGAAGAGTTTAAAGGAGGAGTCTATAGGGCTGAGCAAGCAGAAGACGTAGATTGCAGCTAAATACATTAAAGCATGAGACTCTAAAGCATCAAACCTCCTGGCTCAAATGAGGTTATATCATTTTATTCCACCCCAGCTTCTTTAGGAATTTCTCACCTTGAAAGTGCCTGCAGGTTGTGTTTTTGATAAATTGTTTCTTATCTCTCCTTTCCTAAAATCTCTGTTCCTAAGTCTCAAAAACATGAAAATTCAAGAGATAAAAGACCAGGCTTGCTGACATATAGAATCATACTTTCAATTATTTAAACCTAGCTCTGGTTGGGGAAGTGAAAGGTGTTGCCGAGGAGGGAAGTCTTGTGTGGGGAAAACAGATTCTAGATATTACTTTTAATTTTGTACAATTCTCTCTTTCTCTTTCCGTCTCTCTCTTTCAATGCTTTAATTCTAATGTTGAATCATTTTATGTCATACCTGATACCTGAAAATGGTTATAAATCTTACTATATAGCAATTAAAATTTCTGCCAAAAATAATTATTTTGAAATAATTTATATCAAAGAAAAATTTTATTATTTATATATAAAATAATTTCATAGTATAGCTTTGGTATACAATTATATTTTTCTAAGAATAGCTTTATTTTATATAAAATAATTATGAATATTATCATAAATCTGATATTCTCCTGTATCTTGAAAGTATTTTGCATTTCACATCATCTTGAAATCCCCAAACTCTGAACTTGGCAAAGGTCTAGCCTAGAACTCTTAAATTTATGGTTCCAAACAAAGAGAAACAGAGTTAATATGGGGGTCCAAAGCAGATTTGGGGTTCAGATTGAGCTTCGTGGAAGAGGGAAGATGGGAGTCCTGAAGAATCACTAGTTATTAGCAAGTAAGTGGGTGTGTGGGGGGGAGAAAATGAGATAGTTTTGGATAAAAATGAGTCACTTGTACGAAGGTCTAGAGAGAAAAGTGAATGACAAAGCTGAGTAGCTGTGGAATTCAGGGCAGGTGGAGCAGCAGGTCTTGGTAGGACAAAGTAGCAAGTGGTGAACCTGGGGAGGTTAGTGCCCATAATTATATTGTGAGAACAACCTGATTAGGTGTCTTTTTTTTTTTTTTTCTCCACAGCATAGTTCAGCAGCCTAGGAATATCAGTTAGATGTTTCTGAACTGAATTACGAATTCTGAACCTGAATTACTATGGCGTTAAAGAAACGCATTTATTTTTCCTCACATAACAAGAATTCTGTTTGTGGTGGCTGCAGAAGAAGATTCACATCTCAGCAAAGTCTGGGATGGTGTCTTGGTGATTCCTTTGACCTTTTGTTCATTGTTAAAGATGGCTGCTGCAGCTTCAGACATCCTATCTGCAGTTAAAGGAGGAAGAAAGAAGGTGTGTTGGACTGAATATAACCAGTTTGGACATATTCTCAATCCAGGTTCCCATTCTGATGAGTGTGGACCCACAGTAAATAGACTGTCTTGAAATTGTTACTTCAGTTAAGGTGTGGTCCAGCTGTATACAAGCTGGGCTTTAATCCAGGTTACTGGAGTCCCTTATATGCAAAGTGAAATTTGGACATGGAAAAAACCATGGCAAGAAGCTGAAAGTCAGTAGAACCTCGAGATGAAAGGAGAAGACATTGCCATGTGCATTGCCAAAGGAAAGCCAAGGACCGCAGATTGGCAGTAGTCAGCCCCAGAACACCACAGCCTTCCGGGAGAAAGCATCTCCTTGCTGATGCCTTGATTTTAGGCTCAAAACCATGAGCCAATAAGTTCCTATTGTTTAAGACAACCCATGGTATGATGTTTGTTTTAGCAGCCAGGAAACTAGAGGAAGGTAGATACTTTTTTTTTATTATTATTATTAGTCAAAAAAGCAAGAACTTTTGAAGGAACTTCCTCTTATATCTAACTGGCCAGAGCTGTGTCATCTGGAATTTGTAAATACAAGATAATCTAGGTAAGTGAGGAATTATCCTTTCAGTTCCTATAGTAGAGGCAGAAAAGGGAAAAAATAATTGCAATGAGTGTTGCATAAGACTAACACATAGGAACATCCACCCCAGGTGTAAGTGTGTAAAAAGGAGATGAATGGATAGATCCAAGTTTAGATTTTCAGGTGGATTACACAAAAGCCAAGTAGAACTTGGACATAAAAGGACAATTCAGGAAATTTCTTTAAATGTTAATTAATGAAAGTTGAGAAACTGAAAACCAGAAGAGGATTTATCCACAAGGACATAGTTAACTAAAGAACATATGCTGTTTTAAAGACTTTAAAATACCTTTAAAATATTCAAGCACAGGGATAGTGAGATCAATTATATGAGAGAGCTAGATGGGATAGATCTTGTAGTCAGGAAGGAGAAAGGAGGAATTCATGACATCGGATGTTGGAATTAGATTATGAAGATAAAGATCAGTAATAAGAATTTAGTCTTAATGTAGAAAGCAGGAAGAAGCCATTGTAAATTCTTAAATATCAGAATAGGTAGAAGAGAAAGTAACATGAAAACCTTGTCTGCGTAGACTACTTTGATAGCAGGTTTTTTTCTGCAGTAACAAAGAGAAGCAGGGACTGCATGTGGAAAGGATAGAAGAATGGAAACATAAGTTATTGCTTTTTGCTCTTATGTTTTCCTTTGAAGGAAGTATTAAAATAGTGCTCGAAGGAATAATTTTTTATTTAAAATATATATATTTTTTATTATCACAAATTCTACATTTCAGCCACATCAGTTAGATGCCAGTCTTGTTGAGTGAGACTGGAATCTATGGTGGATCCATTCCATAAGAAACCGTATTTTCAATGAAAGCGATGCACAATAGCTTAGCTCGAAGACGTTGTGGTAAACCAGACCAAGAAGATGTGGAAACCTAGGACTTTCATGTCATTATAAATTAAGTGGATCACCTGACAGAAGAATCACAGCTTGTTTTCACAAGTGTAATTTTGAAAGAAGATTCCATATGATGATGTAGTTGCCAGGTCAGTTTTTATAAAACTTCAAACACTGTCAAAACTTGGTGTCTCGTATAAAACACAATGGTGCTTATACTTATAGAGGAATTAGTAGAGACCTGTTTGAGGCCAAAAATAAACTGATGTTGCCTTACATGTGCAACTTTCCTGGGTAAATTCATTCAGTAGGCTAGAGAAACATCCTAATTCCCTGAGATTATGAAATCGCTATGTTTTGTAGGAAGACAAGTTCTGTGCACTCAATCAGCATGCCGAGTTTGTAGATTTAAGCTAAATAACAAAATCCTACTTTTATAATTTTTATGACATATATTTATGATTTTATGATTTTTTCATAAACCTGGTTTATTGGGGAAAAACGAAACAAAACAACAACTTTGTCCATTTTCAAGTCACAAAGACTGCATTACCTCATCTACCTTCTGTTTAGTGGAGTATTAACTAATTGAGTCTTTGGCATGCTTTTCCCAGATTTATAAAGTTAATGAATGTAAGATGATGTAAAGGCAAGCTGCTCAGCCCTGGAAGCTCAAGTTTTAAATAAGGTTTTTTTAAAGACTAGTTTTTTAGCTAAAGGAGAAAGACTTTTTCACAGGGAGATCTAATTTCTTTTAATCTCTCTTGTTTGGTCTGTGCTGGTGAGTTTTTCTAGAATTACTGATTGGCAGTTCAGGTTCTATTTTTCTTTCACTCTTTTCCCTAGTCTGTGATCTTTACTCTTTTTTTCCATCTAAATAATTGTATCTTAAAATATAACAAATCCACTTTAACCAAACTTCTTTTTTATGTAGTTTTCACTAATAGTGAAAAGAGGAATCGGCAAAGGTTTATAACTTTAGAAATGTTTTATTTTTTAGATATTAAACTAGGGAGAGTGACAAGATAACTTCTGCGTATAAATTATGCTTATTTTATCCACCACTAGTAGACTGAATCATTATTGAAAAATCTGGCCATTTCTCTTCCCTCAGAACTCTGTTGTTGTACCTGCCATCTTCCATAGTAATCCCAAGAATCTCAGTTCCAACTTTTTCTCACACTTAGTTTACTCTTATAATCTTGACCACTTTCCTCTGTTCCCACTGAACAGACTTTACAGTAAAAGATTATTGTTTCCTTCAGCTCCTTGTTTTGTCTTTTCACAGTCTTCTTTATGCTTGCTGCAACACCTTTTCTCTAAGTTTAGGGCATCAGAGAAATTAAGCCTATCTTCTTCAATAAAGCATTCCCTACTGAAAAGGAAGCAGGACATAGCTCAAAGTATTGAAAGACATGTATTGCATATTCCTGCATTACAAACTATAGATTGAAAAATGAAAGTTCCATCCATCCATTTGGAAATTTCTGCTAATTTTGTTTCATTTTGCTTTTACTGATCTACTGAGTGGATTGATCGGGCAAATTATTTTACGGTCAAAGCAAGATTATGTTTGCACACTACCCACCTACTGATCAATCCATTGACATGTGATTCTGATGGATTTGTTCGTGTCATGAAAACTAAACAATTTATTGATGGGTCTTTTCATTTTTAAATGCAGATGTTGGGCAACATATTTATATTAAAGATATGTAGAATGTTTGCTTTTGGTATAAGAAAGACTTTTAAGAAATGTTCTAGCTATCACACAATTTCTTTAGATATATAATTGCCTGTGGTGTTTCCATTTCTTATTATTCTTTATTTACTAAGAACTTGGCACATAATAGACCCTTAACGAACATTTAATGAAGTTGATAAAGGTATGCCTTTGCTTGTTGTTCTTACTCATTATAAACTTTAAACCACTGCGTTTTATCTGTGAAAATCGCTTTTCAGGTTTCCAAATAATAAGCAAATTCTGAATCTTCTGCCTCCTATACCGAAATATTTTATTTCATTTATTGACAATGACTTATTTAGAAGTTCTTCAACAAACGTTAATACATGCAACGGGGCTTTTACCATATTGCATTACTCTTTACAATCGTGGTATTTTACAGATGAGCAAAGTGAGGTGCAAAGAGGCAAAACGACTTGTTCAGGGTCAGATAATCATTAACTAACAAAGAATGTGTGTCATCCAGGGCTTTCTCTGTGGAATTTAGACTGCCGTGGGAATAATAAAATCAGTGTTATTTGATTTTAAAGAAGCAAAGGAGCATTTTCTAATAGATCTCTGAGGGCAGGCTTCACGAAGGAAGTGGTGCTACTTGAGAGATTGGACTGCAAGAGGCAGGAATAGTTTGTGTGGGTGTGTGGATACGTATTGGGGGGCGGTAGCAACCAAAGTGAAAGGAACAGCATAAGCATAAGGTACACGACAAATTTACAGAAACAATCCATATTTTTTATTAAATAGTTCTGTGGAATTGGGCCTTAAAGAATCTAAATGAATTTTGTATTCCAAAAGACCCTAAATTCAAGGCTAAGGAGTTTAGACTCTCATTGTGAGTTACTAAGGAGTAATTATAGTTTTTAAATTATGGGGAAATATGATTAGAGATATGTTTCAGGAGAATTAATGTGATAGATTTGGACCATAAGACACTTGAGAAATCCAGATTTGGTATGAGATTATTACATTAGTGCAGGCTTTGGATGGTGGGGTGGCTGGAATGCATTGGTAGCAGTGAGGGAGGAAAAAAAGGAACAGATATGGGAGAGATTGCCCGTGAAAGGTGAAGTAGAGAGAAAACATCACACATGTTCTCAACTTGTGTGACAGGAATAGTGACCTTCTCATTTCTAGAAAGGAGGGAAATTAGAGAACAGGGGCTGATTTGCAGGACAGAGTTGAATTTGTTTTGAGATATACTCCATTTTAGTTGGTAGGGCATAATGTTAGAAAAAAATCTAGCAAGTGGTTGTAATGATGCAAATGAGAAGGTTCAAGGATTTTTTGCCTTTACAACATGGTTTTTGTAGTTTATGGGATATTTCAACAGGTTACTCATTCTTTGATACCTGGTGCATTTCTACCCTTGCCCCTTTGCTAATATTTATGTTTCAACCTCGTGTAAATTATTCTCTCATTTCCTTATTTTCAAATTCTACCTAAGCAGCAAAAACTCTAAAATTCTTACTAAATTCTTACTAAATTCCCCAAAAATTCTTACTCTATTGAAAGTTTTCCCAAGTCACCTCAAAGTGTTATTTCCTTTATTTAAAAAAAATATATATATATATATACAATTTACTGTTTGGACAGTTCCTTTGAAGATTAAGTGAATGCATTGAAGTCTAGAACTGGAAAGGATATGACCTTTCATATTTTGCTAGAAAATTTTCTTTCCTATTTTCTCGAATGGTTATTTAATATCTTTTTCATTTCCACTCCCCCACAAATAACATCTCTTCACCCCAACTCTTTTTTTCATTATTAAGCAGTTTTATTAAGATATTCATATATCATACAATCCACACAAAATGTGCAATCCGTGGCTCACAGAATCATCACGTAGTTGTACATTCATCACTGCGATCAACTTTAGAACATTTTCATTCCTCCAAAAAAATATTCCTTGCCCCCCCCCACTCCCACTATTGCTCCTTAGCACTGATGTGGTAGCATTTGTTACTGTTGATGCAAGAATATGAAAATATCACGTTAGCTATAGTCCAAGTTTGTAGTAGATGCATTTTTCCCATAAGCCATTCTATTATTAACTCCATATAATAGTGACGTTAATCTGTTCTAGTTCATGAGATAGCATTTGTATGTTTGTGTTATTAATCAAAGCCATCATCCACCAAAGGGTTTACTGTGTTATCTAGTCCTCTGGTTTATCCTTTAGCTTTCCTTCTGGTGACATAACCGATTCTAAACCTCTGTTTTCAACCACAATCGCACACATAATTCAGTGATACTAATTATACTCACCGTATTGTGCTACCATCACCTCTATCAGTTTCCAAACATTTACATTCAACCTAGTTAACAATTTTGCACTAACTGAGCATCAGCTTTCCTTTCTCCATCCCCATTTTATCCCCATGGTGACCCACATTCTAGATTCTACCTCTAAATAGTTTGCTTATTATAATCAGTTTAGACAATATTTGTCCTTTTGGTTCTGGCATATTTCACTCAACATAATGTCCTCACAGTTCATCCATGTTGTTGCCTGCTTCAGGACTTCATTTCTCCTTACTGCTGAGTAATATTTCGTCATATGCATATACCACATTTTGTTTATCCATTCGTTGGTTGATGGACACTGGGGTTGTACACCCCCAACTCTTAGCTGACAATGTGGCTTCAATTTTCTTGGAAAAATAGGTGCGATCAGATGATAATTAACTAATCTTACTACTACCAGAACAACTGATCAATCTGCCTCTTTCTTCAATTTTGTGAAGTTAGGAAACTTAACCCTGTTTCTTGACATGACTGCATTTTTTTCTTGAGATGATTTTTTCTTTGTTTCTGTGAAATTATCTCTTGCTTCATTGGCCATTCTTTCACAGTCCCTTTTGCTGCGCCAATTTTCCTATAATGAATTGTCTTATGGCTCATTCTTTGCCCTTTTTCTCTAGATACACTTATCTCTTGGCAAGTTTCATATAGTTATATGCTTTTAAAATCCACACTTAGCATTCCTTGAGTCCAGGTGCAGACATCAAACTGCACTCTTGACATGATTTTCCAAACTTCTGCCAATATCGCCTTCCTTCCAACACTGAGTACTTTCCTAACTATTGGAGAGAGAGCAGCAAACCAAACCAACCCAATATCTCTGTTCTCTTTCTATTTATAACTTTTTTGGGGAACTCAGAAAGTAAACACATTTACAAATAGTTATATGGTATTTCAGATGGTGATTAAAACATAAAGCAAAATAAAGAAAATAGAGTATAGAGTTAAGGTAGAAAGCTGTTATTTTATATAGGGTTATGAGGAAAACATTCATTGATAAGGGGCTATTTGAGCCAGGACCTGCAGGAAAGGAAGAGAAAGCCATATAAATATCTGGGGTAAGAGTCATCTAGGTTGAATCAACAATAAGAGGAAAGGGAGGAAAATTCTTTCAAGAGGTCTTCCAATGTATTGAAGGAACAGCAAGAAGTCCAATGTGATTGAAACAGAGTGGGCAGGACGGCACAGAAGTCAGGTAATGACTGATTTTACCTTAAGATCAATGGAGAGTTTTGAGCTAAAAAAAACAAACTTTTAAGATTTAAAAGTGTTACTCTAGCTGTTATGTAGAAAATAAGGGGAAAAGGTGAAGCGGTAGCCCAGTTTAAAAGTTTTTTTCATTTCAATAATCCAGCTCACAGGTTACTATAGTTTGATCCATGTTTCTAGTCCTGGAGGGGGCAGCTGATCACAGCTTGTATACATTTTGTAGGTAGAGCATTTATAGGTTGTTCCTGTTGGATTGAAGTGAAAAGCTCTTGATCTGCGTGGTTGGAATTTTTTTTTTAATGAGTTGGAGAAGACAGTGGGAGAAGCAGATTTTGAGAGAGAAAAAATGGTTTGGGTATCAGACATGAGATGTCTGTTAGATGTTTAAATGGAGATGTCAAGCAAACACGTGAGTATGGGATTTAGGAGAGAGTTAGGAGATAGAATAATTTATGAGTTGTCAACAGACAGGTGGTATTTAATTTTTTTTCAAGAAATGCATTTAAATAAATTATTGGAAGTTCTTTATCTAAGTAAATTTAAATTGATTTAGATTACATTTTAAAATTTAATGTTGAATTTCATCTTGGTTTCTTTATAATCTACTCTAAAGCTTTTAAACTCAACCTCCATTAATAGATTTATCTAACTTTTTTCAACTGCTTGATTCAGATGTATTTTGGTTTGAAACCAAACAAAAGAATACAAAGAAACAAAGCATTTAATGCACAACAATAGCCAATAAGTGAAAATTGTGTTTTACTATTAATTACTTATACCAAGGAGAAGTTTTTAAGTGGATCCCAGTGGACACTGTGTAATCTGATGTTAGTTTCTTTTGTAATTTGAACAGCAGTGTGAGAAGCACATGTATGTATATGAAACCACATCTAACCCCCCAGGCTAGTGTCTTAAAGTCATCTATAAATGGTGAGCACTTGAGGTTTTTTTCTGGACATTCTCTCACGAACTTTCATTCAGAAAAAAATGACTTGGCAGATGGAGTGCTTTCACTCTTGATTACATATTCTGCATTTCAGAATGTTTTTTTTGCCAGATTTCTTTTCCAATTTTTAGTAGATAATAGCACCTGTAGAATTAATTAATGTACACTAACTTTGAGCAAAATTACATTGAAAACATGAAAAAAATGAACATCTATTTAGCCAAATGAAATATTTAGAACAATGTCAAAATGAAAGTTGTCAATACAAGAGAAAAAGAATAAAAATTCTTTAAGTAACAGAAATATACATTAAAAAGGCATATAATGTGTTTCTGATCTTGCTTAAATATCTTTTGAACAAATGGTCTGGATAACAGAACAGAATAGAGCAGATGCTGAATGGATTTACCTCATATCCAATACTAAAGGGCCACTTTGGTTGATATCCCAGTCCAGAGAAAATAAACCCTAAAGGCATTTTTTTTTTTTGTATACTGTATGACGGGGTCACATTTCATTATTTTTCCATGTGAGTATCTCATTATTGCAGCACCATTTAATGAATTTTTCTTTGTTTGCTTGTTTTTCTTGTTTGTCTGTTTTGGGAAGTGCATGAGCATGGAATCGAACCCGGGTCTCCCGCATGGCAGGTGAGAATTCTACCACTGAACTCCCCTTGCACCCCCAATCCTAAAGGCATTTAAGAAAATTGGGGAAGAAGGAACTGCAAGGGAAAAGTAAATATAATCATATATATATATATAGGAGGTTGGAGAAGAGAGACAATTTATCACCTGAGAATAAAAGTAAAAATAGTTAGAAAAATTTTTTTAAAGAAACAGAGAAAAGAACTGCAAAACCAAAATAGATTGAGACAATTTAACATAGGTTAAAAACACCCTGAAGGCCACAGAAATATCACAGCATAAAAAATGTCTTTTACAATGATGTTCTTGGTTCATCCTAAGTTTAAAATATATTTAGTATTTCTATATAACACAGAGGAAAAAGATTAATGCAAATTAGAAGTATTAGACGACTCTTTAAGGAAATAACCAGCTTGAGAGATAGACTTGGTCTGACTCTAAAATCTGTCATATTCTATACTAGTGCTGTATACTGTGAGCCATATATATAATTTTGAAAATTCTGGTAACACATTAAATTAAGTAAATATGAAATGGGTGAAATTACTTTTTTTGCCAACAAAATTTTTTTCTTTAAGAAGTTACAGATATACAGAAAAATCATGCAAAAAATACCAGTTTCCATATGCCATTATTAACACCTTGCATTACTGTGATACATTTGTTGCAATAATGAAAGAATATTATTTTAATTGTACTATTCACTACCGTCCATGTTTTACGTTTGGGGTCACTGTTTGGCTCATACTGTCCTATGTTTTTTTTTTCTTTAATTTTTATTCTGGCAACATGTATATAACCTAAAATTTCCTCTTTTAGCCACATTCAAATATATAATTCAGCGCTGTAATTATGTTCAAAATATTTTGTTGCCACCACTACCATCCAGTAACACATTATTTCCAATGTCCCAAATAGAAACTCTGTACAAGTTAAACATTAACTCCCCATTTCCAGCCCCTGTAACCTGTATTTTAGTTTCTAACTCTATGAATTTGCTTACTGTAATTATTTCATAGCAGTGAGATCATAAAATGTGGCCTTTTGCATCTGTCTATTTTTGCTCACCATGCATATGTACACACACACACACACCACATTTTGTTTATATATTCCTTTGTTAATGGGCACTTGGGTTTCTTCCACCTTTTGGCAATTGTTAATAATGTCACTATGAACATGAGTGTGCAAATATCTGTTTGAGTCCCAGCTTTCAATTCTTTTGGGTATATACCTAGATGTGGGATTTCCAGGTCATATGGTGTTTCAGTTTTCTAGCTGCTAAAGCACTTACTATGCAAGCAGTTGCTTAAACTTTGGGAATGTATTAGCTCCTGGTTTTGAGGCTAGTAGTTGTCCAAAATCAAGACATCACCAACTGATTGACGCTTTCTCGGAGAACACTGTAGTATTCTGGGGCTGGCTGCCTGTGATCCTTGGTGCTTGGCTTTCCTGTCAAATGGCAGTACATATGGCTGCCTCTCCTGGCTCCTCCTTTCTCTTCTGGGTTCTGTTGACATTCATTCAGCAGCTTTGGTATGTACCCTTTGGCTTTAATTTTCTATCTGAATTTCACTCTCTTTATAAAGGACAACAATAATCTGGATTAAATCCCAACCTGATTCATTTGGTTCACACCTTAACTGAAATAACATCCTGAAGATCTTATTTACAATGGGTCCACACTCACATAAATGGATTAAGTTTAATAAGTTTTCTGGTGATACGTAACTCCAAGCCACCACATATGGTAATCCTACACTTTATGGTCTGAGGAATTGCCAACCTGTCTTCCACAGTTCTGCATCATTTTACATGCCCAATAAAAATGAATGAGTGTTCTTATTTCTTTATATCCTCTCTTACACTTGTAATTTTTCTTCAAAATACCCATTTTAGTGAGTGTGAAATGGTATCTTGTGGTTTTGATTTTCATTTTCCTAATGGGTGATTATGTTGAGCATCTTTTCATGTATTTCTTCTTTGGAGAACTGTTTATTCAAGTTTTTGTCCATTTTTAAATTAGGTTCTTTGTCTTTTTTCATGTGGAGTTATAGAATTTCCTTATAATTCCTGGTTAATAAACCATTATTGGATACATGATTTCCAAATATTTACTCCCATTGTGTAGGCTGTCTTTTTACTTTCAGAGTAAGGTCCTTTGATACACCAAAGAATTTAATTTAAATGAGATTCCATTCATCTATCTTTTCTTTTGTTGTATGTGCTTTGTGTATAAAGCCTGTGAAACCATTACCTAATGCAATATCCTGTAGATGCTTCCCTGTGTTTTCTTCTAAGATTTTTATAGTTCTGGTTCTTATATTTAGGTCTTTGATCCATTTTGTGCTGATTTTTGTATATACTATGAGGTTAGGGGTTCACCTTCATTCTTTTGTATATGGACACACAGTTTTCCCAGCACCATTTGTTGAGAAGACTATTCTTTCCCCATTGAGTGCACTTGGCACCTTTGTGCCAAAAATCATTTGGCCATAAATGTGAGGGTTGATTTCTGACCTCTAGTTTGTTTCCATTGGTCTGTCCTTGTGCCAGTACCATGCTGTTTTAATTACTGTGGCTGTGTAATGAGTTTTAGCATTGGGAAGGATGTGTCTGCCAACTTCATTCTTCTTTTTTAAGGTGGCTTTAGCTATTCAGGGACCTTTACCTATTCCATATAAATTTGATGTCTGGCTTTTCCATTTCTTCAAAGAAGGCTGTGGAATTTTGTTGCATTGATCATAGAAACTGCATGTGGTAGAATTAACATCTTAAAAATAATTTATCTTTCAATCATAAACGTGGAATGTTCTTCCATCTATTAGGTCTTCTTTTATTTCTTCTAGCAAATATTTTGTAATTTTCTGAACACAAGTCCTTTACATCCTTGGTTAGATTTATATCTAGATATTTGATTCTTTTTGTTGCTATATTTGTCTTTTTTTTCCTTGACTTCCTCTTAAATTGTTCATTATTAGTGTACAGAAATACTATTGATTTGTTTCCTACTGACCTTGTACCCTGCCACTATGCTGAATTCATTTATTAGCTTTAGGAGCTCTGTTGTGTACTTTTCAGGATTTTCTGTATATAGGATCATGTCATCTGCAAATAATAAGAGTATTACTTCTTCCTCTTCCAATATCAATGCCTTTTATTTCCTTTTCTTGTCTAATTGCTTTAGCTAGAACTTCTAGCCTGATGTTGAATAACAATTGTGACAGTGGGCATCCTAGTCTACTTCCAGATCTTAGAGATAAAGATTTCAGTCTTTCACATTGAGTATGATATTGGTGGTGGGTTTTTATCCTATATGACCTTTATCATGTTGAGGAAGTTGCCATCTATTTTTAGCGTTCAATGTGTTTTTATCAAGAAGCATGGCTGGATTTTGTCAAATGTCTTTTCTGCATAAATTGGTATGATCATGTGTTTTTTCCCTTCATTGTGCTAATGTGGTGTGTTATATTAATTGATTTTCTTATATTGAAGCATCCTTTCATAACTGGTTAATTCCACTTGATCATCAGGTATAATACTTTTAATGTGCTGTTGGATTCTGTTCACTAGTATTTTGTTGAGGATTTTTGCATCCATCTTCATAAAGACCGGATTGCTACACAGATGAATTGAACCAAACATTCTGAGAAGAATTAACACCAATCCTACTCAAACACTTCCAGAAAATTGAAGAGAAGGAAGCTCTCATCACCCTAATATCAAAGACTTACACAGATACCACATGAAAAGAAAATTTTGGAAGTACTTTTCGCAAGCCCTGGCTCTGAAGTGCTGTGAATTCTGCAAGACTTTATACTTCCTTTTCTTTCTAAGCAGGGAATGTGGGGGATTCTGAAGACTGAGTAAGATCCAAGAAGGTCAAGAGAACAAAAGCATTCCTTAATGAGATAAGAATAGAGTGAAATGTCGAAAGGGAGAGGAAGAAGTACCCTTAAGGAAATCAAGAGATGAAGTTAAGGGAATGCAGTATCTATGAGACTACCCAATGAAAAAGGAAGGGGCAGCTGCCAAATTTGTCTCTGAGGAAATATAACAATGCATCACTGGGAGAGTGTGACAAATAATATGTGTTTGTGTGTATGTGTGTGTGTGTATAAGAGACAGACAGAGAGAGACAGAGAGAGTTGTGTATGTCTTTATTTCTGTTTGTTTTGGGATGCTTGTGTGAGTCCAGAAGCTTTATTGGGTTATTTAACATTTTAAGCCCAGGAGGATCTTTTAAAAATACAATTCTATAACAAAAATATTTACAAGGAAATATTTCATTTATTTTTCATTTTATTAAGTAATGTTAAATGTTTTTGAAAAAAATGCATTTATAAATATTCCCATGTATTATTTTCACCAAAAATGTTTTAATAAACTTTTTCTTTCTTTCATCTTGAATTTTTTTCATAATGAATTGAACTCTTATTTCAAGGAACACTTCCAGTTTGAAATAAGTTTATTCCTATGTGACTATATCATTAACCAGTGTCACACATTAAGGTGTTAAATAACATTTTGAGCATGACCTTTGGATTACAAATTTGTGTGACAACTCACTGGGGTTTGACAAACACTTGCTCAGCATTACATCTTGACTTTAAACTTGGAGTTTTTATTTAATTGGGCTTTAATTCAAGATATTTACTATTGAGAGTTCTTTTCCCTCTAATAAATCATATGTATGAAATGTAACTGGAAATTGGTCTTTTTCACAGTTATACAAAGCATATCATCAGATAACAAATCAATGAACTTCACAGTCATGAAAAAGAATTAATGCTAATATCACAACACCTTTTTTACCTGTAGATTCAGAGGAAACAAAATCTATGAGGTGATCTGGCTCTGCTGTAGGTCATTGATGGTACCGTTTTGAAATGGAGCTAGATAAGTCTTATGTAACTTCTGTTGTGTTCTTTCTGTTACATTCCTCACCCCCCACTCCCAGCTTTCTCTAACTTGTCCTTTAGGTTTACTACCAGAGTGACAGTGACAGAAGAACACGTGCATGGCTAGTTGAGAATTAAGAAGCATAAAATAAATTTCTGTTTCATAAAATATCTAAGTTTTTTTTTTTTAATTAAGTGATTGTCCAGGTCTGATTTTTTGAGAACCTTCACTCATTAGATGGGTAGTACCTGGGAAGATGAGTAAGGCAGGTGGGGAGGAGGACAAGGCAGTGCTTCTACAAGTTAACAGCCAACAAACAAACAAAACCAAAACCAAAATAAAACAAACAAAACACCCAAAACTTACATACATGGCATAAGTCCGTCATAACATTCCCCTTCATTTTTGTCCTGTATGATCTGCCTCACACTTCCCAGAAGGAAGAATGCATCAAACATCAAAATGGAATCCTCGCAGAAGTAAACATTTTGTGAATCTACTTTTCTCTCCCTAAGTAGTTTTCTTGTGAATTACTGGCCCTTATCTTGGTTGCAGATGATATTTCTTTTGACTTGAAATAGTCCACAAATACATAAGCTGGAATTTGGACAATCCAGTGATCAATCCTGGGTTCATTTCAAAGGTGAATTGATGTGTACTTTAGTTGTGGAGAAACTCACAAAATTTTGGCTCAACTAATGAAATCTGAAGAGCCTATATTTTGAATAGTTCTGCTGGGTTTCTGTTGTATCCAATTTCCAGCATTCTTTTCTTTAAATATTTTATCATTTTAAAGTCTACATAATATTTCATACATAATTTTATATACATAAATTTTATATTCCCTATTATTGGAAGGCACATAGTTCTCAATTTAAGGTACACTTCTATTTCCTAATAGTATACTTTTAAGTATACTAATTAAATGTTTTCTTGAGAAATAAAAAGAAGAAGGAGACATATGGGTATATAGCATATTCCTGTGTATATTAAATTGCACAGAATTTGAAGCTCGTGTCTTTAAGCTTGATTTCCTTGTAGGTAATTGTGCCGGTCTGAATCTGGTGGACCCCAGAAAAGCCATGCCCTTTGATCCTTATTCAACGTTACTGGGTGGGAGCATTTTGATCGTTTCCATGAAGATGTGACCCACCCAATTGTGGTGGTAACTTTTGATTAGATGATTTCCATGAAGGCGTGTCTCCACCCATTGAAGGTGGAGTTGCTTGCTGGAATCGTTTAAAAGAGGAAACATTTTGGAGAGAGTCCTTTTTGGTAGAGCCATGAGAAAGCCAGCAGGTGCCGCCATATTTGCCATGTGCCCTTCCAGCTGAGAGAGAAACGCTGAACGTCATTGGTCTTCTTGAACCAAGGTATCTTTCCTCGGATGCCTTAAGTTGCACATTTCCATAGACTTACTTTAATTGGGACATTTTCTTGGCCTTAGAACTATAATCTGGCAACTCATTAAATTCCCCCTTTTAAAAGCCGTTCCGTTTCTGGTATATTGTATTCCGGCAGCTAGCAAACTGAACAGTAATTGTAAATTCTATATTTCCTGTTTCAAATTAAGATTCTTCAATGGCCTGAATTTGCCAGAAAAACTAATCCTGTTTTACATGTATCTTTAAAATATATGGATTATTCAAAATCACTAACAGTATTTAGTTAGTGATATATAAAATCTTCATCAATACATAATTCAAAATCACCCTACTTCTAAGTTTTATCCATATACGCCTGCCCTGACATTCATAGTCTCTCTCTCTCTCATGCACGCGCACGCGCACGCACACGCACGCACACACACACACACACACACACACACAGCTGCATACATACACTCGATAATCACAGACAGGCCGCTTAGCTGCCAGGTTTGGTTTGAAGGCTGGTTCTGGGAAAGCCTCCTGATCCTATCAGCTGGTCACATGCCTCTCAAGGATTCCACCTTTAATTATTCCTTTGGGAATCCCCAGTTTAGAATAAAATACCTGTGGCCAAGAGAACACATGATAAGGTTATCATCTAACACTTTGGCAGGGACTCACTTCTGCCCAGGGAACCTCCCCCTCCTCGGCTGGCTGATTCCAACCCACTATCACTAGGATTTAATTTATTATGTATCAGAAATCACAGTATTAATATCATTAATTAATGCTGTATAACCAGGGGCTGTTCATGCTAACTCTCATGTAGAGTACAACATTTATTAAAGGCAAAAATAATAAAAATGTGCTAATTTGAAGTGTACATAGATATTAAATCTCAACAGTAACCACAGCAATTGTTTAGAACTTAGATCAGCAATTCTGAGAAGTATTTAACCCTGACAGTTTTAGAATCACCAGCACGTGATGATAATAAAAAGCAGACTGATGATTAGGTGGTTTTGCTATTTTTCAAAATTTTCTTCAATCAGCACATCTTACAGTCTGTCCCTCTAGGGGATCTCTCTCATTACCCTGCCACTATAAAGCTGAAACAGTGGAGAGATGCTACTGTATTTCACTAAGTTTAGAACTTTCCCAAGACATTGACATGGCAAACCACAGAGCAAAACAAAGGCCAATCTCCAGAATATATAAAGAACTCATAGAAGACGATAGGAGAAAGGCAATCAACAATGGAGAAGGGGCACTCACAAAGAAGACACCTAAATAGCAATATGACTGTCTATTAGTGATGAGGGAAGTACAAATTAAAATACAATAAAATATCACAACATTCCCACAAGAATAATGAAAATACAAAAAGACAGTGAGTAACAAGTCAAGAACTCTCAGTGCTGCTAGGTGTAAATTAATACAAATACTTTGGAAAATTGTTTATCTATTAAAACGGTAAATATGCATATCCTGTGATTCGGCAATTCTACAGCTATACACAAGAAGATGTGTACCATAAGAATCCACATAAATTAAAAAAATATATATAGCATTAAAAGTCACAATAGTAGCTGACTTTGGAAAGAGGGAATGATGGGGATCGAGGAATAAAAAGGAAAGCTTTCGGAGGTAACTTATGGGTGTCCAGTATGCAATAGTTCATTGAAATGTACATTTTTTTGTTCTTGTATTTTTTTGCAAGTGTATGACCCATCAACAAAAAAAAGTAAAAAAAAAATTTAATCTCACCATTTTGATGTTAATTTTGTTATTTGCATTTACATGATCTCTCTTTCTCTCTCTCTTTCTCTTTCTTTCTCTCTCTCTCTGTCTCCCTCTTTTTCTCCTTGTCTATCCATTGGTCATACCATACACAGTGTTTAACACCTGTTTTTTTTTTTTCACTCAACAGTGCACTGTAAATATTTTTTAATTGTTCCATATTTTGCAAAGTTTTGATGTTATATAACGTTCCATTTACAGACTAGATAATTGTTTTGACAAATCTCCTATTGTTGGCTGTAGTGTATTTTCTAATGTTGTAGGTAATATGAACAATTCTGAGATGAGCTTTCTAGTAGCTCAATCATTGGATGTATTCATAATTATCTGCTTGAAGTAAATTCCTATATATAGGGATGCTGTAAGAAAATAATGCAGAATTATATGTTTTTTGATAGCCATTACCAAGTGGGGAGTCTGGGTTATTTGGACGAGTTTCCATTGCCATCATTGATGAATAAGAATGCTTGTTTTTGACACCCATTCAAACATTTAGTGTTTTTAAGCTTTTTAATTTTCAACAATTTTTATAAGGTACATGGTGTTTTATTTTAATTTGCATAATGCTTATTTTTCAAAATTTTCTTGCAACATATATATATATATACTATTGCCCCACTATAGAAAGGTTCATACTTCTACTTTCTATACTGTTTTCTGTGCTTAATTTGGAATGTTCAGATGGATGACATTTTTTCTACTATGGCTACAATTTGAAATATTTCCTAGGCTTTTTAAAGTCCAATCAACTAGGAAAATAAATCAGAATTGACAAAACTTTGTCGATTAAGACATCTTACTTTGTCAAAATAACCTAAAATGAAAAACCAATACAAATCCTAGTTTTTACCATCATTTTTAAAGACCCAAGGTCTGGACCCCAACCCTGTTTCCATTCTGAGAACAAATCACTGCACACAGCTGCCTACATGCATTAAAGGTCACAGATCTTTTCAGAGGTGAAAGAACGTCGTTAAAACTTCCTCTCCCAACCAAATCCTATGACATCCTGCTGAAACTCCATTGTCACACCCTGTGGGCCTAAACCTTTCGAAGCTATTCCTGTGGCATTTCTCTCTCTCTCCTTCCCATGGAACACTGACTTCATTTCCCAAACAGCCTCCATTGGGAAGAATCTTTTCCTGTTTGTAACTCCTTAATTAAACTCATGGTAACTCTGTGCTAGGCACATTCTTTGGCCTTGGGGCTAAGTTGGGTTGGAATACATACCCAAAAATTGTTATGACATATATCTAATTTGCCAGGGCTGCTGCACAAAGTACCTATGAGAAGTTGGCTTAAACAAGAGAACTTTATTGTCTCATGGCTCGGAAGGCTAGAAATCAGAAATAAAGGCATCTGCAGGACCATACTTCCTCTTAAAGGAGAGAATCCATTTCATACCCCTTCCCTGGCTTCTAGTGAGTAACCAATAGTCCAAGGAGTTCCTTGGCTTGTGGCAGCATTACTCAATCGCTGCTTTATCACATAATTGTCTTGGTTTTTCTCTCTCCATGTCCGTGTTTCTTCTCCTTCTAAGGATATCAGTCATAGTGAATGAGGGCTCACCTTCATCCAGTTTGTCCCCATCTTAAGTAATAACATCTTCAAAGACCCTATTTATAAATAGCTTCACATTCACAGGACTAGTTAGGACTTGAAAACATCCTTTGCAGGGACACAATTCAATTCAGAATGACATGATCTCGAATTAAAGGAGTTTCTATTCATTACTTTGAATTAATACAGATTTACAAACATTTACTGTAATTGCCCTTGTTTTTTTCATACTTTGGGGACTAGCCATATTTCTCAGATGGGTAATGATTGTCCCAGTGCAATTATGTCACTCTCCATAGTCACATTCTCTCATATGGGTGGTCAGGCCATTCCAGAGGAGCTCAGTCAGGGTGGAGCTTTTGGGGACAATTGGTAGTTTCCTTTAGGTGTTGTCAGTTGCTGGTATATTTGGGGTGGGTTATGGTCAGTCATAGCTGCTTAAGATTCTGTATATTTATTTTTGACATTACCATTATGGCCTCTGAGTCACTAAGAAAAGTTTAAATGTTATTGGATCCTGAATTTAGATCTCTGGATAATAACCAACGAGGCTAACTAAGAGAGCAAAATTTTAGCTTGGAGAGAACTCACTCTTAAAGCTATGTTTGACAGCATTCTTAAAAGAGTTTTACTTTCAATGCTGTTATCAAAAATTGTGCAGATGCAATACTGTCGGAATCTCAGATGAAGAAGGAACTGCCTAGCAGAATTTATCTCCACTCTTGCTTTCAAATTTCACCAGTGGAGTTGTTAAGCACTTTGTGTGTCCTGTTGGTTTCCCTAGATATTTCCAGCTTCTGCCACATACTAAGAGAGAGCAAGTATATTTTCCAGTGCTAATTGCCTGTCACTCTCTATGATTAGCAAAGTCTTTATAGACAAAAGTAAACATAGTTATGGCTACTGCTTTTTATCCACAGCTTTTATCTGGCCTAATGCCAATACAAATTCTCCTCCCACCATCTTTCTAAATGATTTAAGAGTATTGTGGCTCCTGCCAAAATCAACATGAAAATAAGGCACAGCATATTCTATTTGGGTTGATAGAGCAAAAAAATATTGATGTTTTTCTTCTGCCTTCACTTAACTTTGCATTTAGTCACTTAGTCTCTGGCACCTCCTGCCAAATTTTGCACCCTAACATATCTTTAATATGCCTTTGGATGTTGTTATGGTATTAAAATGTGTATGCCAAGAGGCAGCTGTATATTCTTGTTAGGTATTTATTACAATGGAAAACAAATTTTCCCTGAAATTTTCTTTTTTTTATTTAAGATTAATTCATAACCAGCCTAGCTCAGTGCTGGCCCAGTAGCAGACACATCCAAGGTTCACAATAGATAATTGCTGATAAATTAGAAGCCATTCTACAAAATTCACAGGATATGCATTTATTTGCACAGTAATGCCATACAAAACTAGTTTTTACTACTTTCAAAACAACCACCTTAATCACCCATAGGCAAGAAAGTACAATTCCTTCCCTATAATAGGTTCTCACTCTTGTTTCAGGGTTTTCTATGCCAGGTTAGCAAAAGAACATTGAAGAAAGGCTTAAACTCATCTGAAATCACATGGATTTATGGCAATCCAACTGCAAGTCTGTTAAAATGCCAGTCATACCCTTGGAATAACCATTCTTTCAGTTGAGTAACCACTTCCTCAAAACCACAAGAAAAGTTAGTACAGTTGCTATAAATATATAAATGGCATACTAATGTTTAGCTAAAGCCAGAATATTTTTAAACTTGAAGAAAGTAATAGATTATTCAAAGAATCAACTGATTTAGAGAGTAGATAAGCCTCTGGCCTGGCAGAGGGTAAGATGGCAATGTCACAAACAGCCCCTTGCATAAATAGATCAAGTAGCTATTTCCACTTGAGGAGAGAACGCCTTCCCTTCAAAGAATGCCTGCCCTCAACACAAGCGATTCTGTCAACAGGTAGCCCTTGTTTGCCAACAAGTTTGGGCATAGAGCCTGGCTGGGCTCAGGACCCCCCTGCAGGGAGATTGCTGCTGCTGCTGCTGCTGCCCCGTTACCCTCTCCAGGCCCCCTGCTTTCTGTTAAGTGGGGAGAGGGGCGGTTAGAGCCCCTTGATGGTAGATGGCTGCATTTGAACTCATACGCCCTTTGTTTCCAAGAGGAACACTGTGTTTTAAGGTATAATGTGCAATTCAGGTAGAGTGCTTAGATTTGTTTAGTTACGTATTAGTTACTCAGGTTTATTTAGTTCTATGATAAGGAAATCAATCTGAAATTCCTCACAAATTCCTCTGATGTTCCTTACTTACTATCTGAATAAATAATTGTTCTCCCCACTCTCTATTCCATAGCCATTCTTTAAACACACTTGAATGGAAAATGGAAAACACTACCCCAAGAAAATAGCCATATAATTCAGCTATGAAGAAATTTATAATTGTATGTGTTTGCTCCTGTTCATAATATGTGGACTCATATGTAAAATAATAAAATAACATTAATAATGTGGGTAAAATAGCAATAATAATAGTATCTATTTCAGGGGGCAGTCCAGAAGCAGGTCAGAATGAAACAACTAAAATCCTTGCCTTTAGCAGCTTGTAATTTCTGGGCTATGTCTTCCAGATGCTTAAATCTCTTTTAAACTGTTTATGATTTATAAAGTCTTATGATGTTTTAAACTAATTTGTGCTATTTTGAAACTAAATAATTTAACTAAATTGTAGGTGAATTTAAAGGATTTCTAAGAGACAATGCCTACTTTTTCTATTCTGTATGCTGTAGGATGGTTGGAAGCAAAGTTGGTTGACATATCAAACAAGTTTTCTTTTGATGGTAGAAAGGCTGCACCCCCTACCAGCACAAAAGGCAATTAGAACAAACCTGTTTGGGTGTGGATACTGGCTGTATTGGGTCCTACTTTGTGAGCTGGAGAAGTGCGTTAGCTTCTCAGTCCCTTGGCTTTCACCTAGTAAAGGAGGTAATTGTTATGTTTCTCTCATAGAGTTGCTGGTCAGAGTGAGATAGTGAATGGAAAAATCCTAACATAATATCTGACATATGGGTCCTTAATTAAAGCTTTTTCATTGTTATGTGATGCTACAATATTTAGGCATTTTCTTACAATAAGTTAAAACTCAGGGAGAATTGAGGGCAGCAGGATAAAATTAGACTGTACTCATTTGTCATTTGTCCAAAGGGTATATTTGTACTTTCTTCATACCAGACACTGTGGTGAAAACATGGATATAAAGAAAAGAAATAAAAATCATGTATTCAAAGGATAGTTATTTTAGTTTGCTATATGCTGCCTGAACGCAATATACCAGAAACAGAATGGCTTTTAAAAGGAAATTTATTAAGTTGCATGTTTACAGTTCTAAATCTATAAAAACGTCCAAACTAAGGCATCCAGATAAAGATACCTTGACTTAAGAAAGGCTGATGGGTCCAGAACACCTCTGTTAGCTGGGAAGGCACCAGGCAATGTCCACTAGCTAACTTTCTCTCCAGGCCTCTCACTTCATAAGTCTTCCCTGGAGACATTTTCCTTCTGCATCTCCAAAAGTCTTTGTCTTTGTGGACACTGAAGGTTTTTCCAAAACGGTTCCCTCTTAAAGGACTCCAGTAAGCAAGCCCACCTTGAATGGGTGGAGACACATCTCCATGGAAACTACCTAATCAAGAAGTAATTTCATCCCCTGAAAACAAAAAGATCTCACCCAACAATACTGAATTAGGATTAAAGAACATGGCTTTTCTGGGGTACACAGCAGTTTCAAACAAGCACAATAGTGTAGGAGATTAATATGAAAGAATTACCTAGATAAAAACAGCAAATGTTGTAATGGAAGGAAATGCAGATTTAGTTTTGTTAATTTTATCTTAAATTATTGAAATTTGTGCCTCTTTAGTTTAGTCTACATCAAAGGAATTTAAGATCTACCCCAGATTTTTTGTGATAAATTTATTACCTAACCGTATGGTCATGCTTGCTATAGAAACCTGCAAAACTAATGGGCTCTAGAACAAACATTTGAAGACACTTAAGAAAGAATGCTATACAGCACATCAGCTTCCTGTTTCAGGCTTACTTTCTGAGACTTGGCTGCCTCAATCTCGTCAGAGCGATAGTAAAGTTTATGCAGTGATGCTATTTCTTGCTTTCTGATCCCTTTTTATTGCAATTCTATTTTTGAGGCCTATTTAATAATGACTTTTGGAAGATTTTAACCTCCATGTGTCTCAGGGCATGTGAGCAATAGGGTATTAGGATTTACTTTCACATCTGAATGCCATCCATGATGAAAGATGCCAAGGGAAAAAAATATTTTATTCAATTCAGTTCTCCAGAGTAAGAATCTTTTGGATGCCAGTGCCAAGCATAAGGGCAGCTTTATGCAATTTGTGGAAAAGATTAATTTTACTATGATTATCCCAAATCCTTGTTGTGTATAGAAAGAGCCCATGTCTCATCAGTGATGAATGGAATAGGACTCAACGTGTCCCCTGGCTTCCCTCTTTACATAAAAAAAAAAAGAATGCTGTTAATACTGGCTTCGAGTTACAGACTCAGAAAGTAGAACTAAATTGCAAAAACAATTGGGGTTCAACAGGAAAAAGCTGCCAGGGATGGAATGTCTCAACTCTATTACTGGTCATTAAAATCCTGTTTTTGCTAAATGATACCTCTTCTTCATTATGGAAAGATTAATTGCCATGTGTGGATTATTTCTCACTACCTAAAGAAAACAATTAAGTTATTTTGGATCAGGTATGTTTTTTCTTTATATTACATGTATTTTATGTATTTTTATTTTTATTTGTAGAATAGGGTAATGTGGCATTATCCCATTGAGAGTTGAGATGCCTATTCTAAAGTTGAGATGCACGGTACACAATAAGTACTTCAAAACGTGTGTGTGTGTGTGTGTGTGTGTGTGTGTGTGTCAACTGAACATTGAATGATTTGTATAATGGCAAACTTTAATAAATTAAGAAACAAAGCCAGCAGTATCTAAATTACAAACAATTGGAGAATAAGGGTGAATAACCAGTTGGTTTTAGCAATATGTTTTCTGCTATTACTACTATAAATCCCTTAGATGTTTTCAAAATTGCTTTTTCCTTTAATGAAAACTGCATGAATTTCTACCTGCAATAGTGCCCTAACTATTTTTGTCATATTTTTTGAAAGAGTCAATGATGAAAAACTTTACATAAAGCCCCAAAATAGCTTTAAAATCAGCATTTGAGTGAGCCCTCTGAAAATAATTAATACTTTAATTATGAGTCATTGGACTTTTAACTGAATAGGCTTGAAATTTCCTACATTGTAGAGATAAAAGAAGCAGGCAAGCTTTCTGAGCTTTGAGGTAATGAACTTTAAATGGTTTGTGTAAGTATTTTTAAATAAAGTTTAGGTTTATGGTACAAATTCCTTATGTATATTTGCTCCATAAATCAAATTCCATTCATCTGTATTTGTAGAGAAGATTTTTCGGATAGAACAATTGACAGGTACAGTGCAAGCCCTCAGCAAAATCATGTCAGAAATGTATACCATTTTAGCTAAGCTCTACTGTACCCAGTTCCCCTTGGCTATCTACTCATTCTTTATAAGACAAGTTTGCAGAAAAGAACCCGGCATCTATGTCATAGTGAGAATAAGTTTGTCAACATTGCCATCTACCTTGGGAAAAAAGAAACAAGCAAATTATATTATGTATTTCTATTCCAATTAATGAAATACATTTTTTGTTTCCAGTTTTGCTTACCATTTCTAAAGAAATTAACATTAAGGAAAATGTTTAAAAGGGAGAGTTCTAACCTATTGCATTCAAAACGGAACAGACTTGATTTCCTCTCTTTAAGCCTGATTATAAATTAATCCTCTTCTCTGTACTTGGGGGCAATATGAATTAGTAAAAGAATGCTGGACCTGATGCTCTCCCTCTCACTATCTATGTGGTCCCATGGAAATTGCTACCTTGAGTCTCACTTTTGTTATATTTTAAGAGATTTTAATAATAATATGTACCTTGAGGAAGTAAACATCTAACCACAGAAAGATTGGCAGAGAGAAGTTGTTCGAAAAGTGCTGTTCAATCTAAACCATTTTGATTATAACATATTAAATTCGTTTATGTATTCAAAGCATTATAATTGCCACTAACAATACAGAGGACAGAGGGTGTATTTTTCACTTCTTCTGTATCCCTGTAATCCTCAACACAAAGCTGTGAACTCTCAAGAGACTCTTACTGAATTTTTAAACTAATAATTTTTCTAAAAGATGAAATTAGATCTGAATATACTAGAGAAAAATCGGGAAAGATGTTCTAATTAATGAACACTCTAAGAAAAAAAATCCCCAATTTTTTAATCATTAATTTAAAAATAATTTTGATAACTGAGTAGCCTGGCAACTCATACTCTTTTCCATAACACACTTTACTGAAAGAGTTCAAATAAAATAGTCTCTAAGGTAAATTATATCAATCTTGATTTATAAAATAATAGGCAATTTCTTTTAAGGCAAAAAGTGTTATTTATTGAATTTTAATCATTTTAATTCAAAATTTTGATAATAATTTGCTCTGAAATCTTATGGTATAAATTTAGACAACATTTATTAGAATTGCATACCTGAATTATTTCCTATGGAAAGCTGGTGCACTCATTTGTCTAACATGTACCAAACCCTGGAGTAATGGCTAAGCAATATAATATTTATTATCAATAGTTCTTTTTCAGGCATATAGTTTCATAAAGTTTTAATTTTCCTATATTAAATTCTATTAACCACCCAGACAAGAATCTGAGCTTGAGGGTGAGAGAGAGGTATTATGGAATATGTCTAATTCATAGCCACAAGGCACAGAATTAATTTAAAACACACTTTGGGGAGACATTTAAATTATTTATAACATTATATGCCAACTTATCAAAATTAGGTTATGAAAGATGGCACAAAGCAGTTTTCTGGCTGCAGTTCCTCTTTCCTGGCATCACTAACCTCTTTGTTTACTCTAATGTTTATATATGTGTATGTACAATATTCATTACATATAATATAGATCATTACTCTATAGAACATGAATAAACAGAGAAAGCTTGTATATATGTGTATATATACTGTGCGATACTGATTTGATGGTGTCACATGGAAAGAGGATGAGTAGAGAAGTGACACACGAAAAACTATCACTCTAGGATCCCTGCTGCCTCCAATCATGACATTTTGTAGCCTACACACTCTGTCCATCAGAATATATATGGTTCCATCAAACTTCTTTCTACACTTTATCTTTAAAAAAGAACGTTGAGGCTTCTTATCAAAAATCATACAACCGCATTAAAATTAGTAAGTTCAGGACATTGGCTAAAGGGAAAATTTGAGTAGAGGTATAAGATGAGGGTAATGGTAAGTTAAGTTCATAAAAGTGTTACATATTTACTGGAAGTGTACTGCAATTTTGTTTCACATTTCCTAAAAGCCATATAAAAACACCTGAGAAGGGTAGCAGGCTCCATAACACTCTAAGTACAGGTAAAGAGGGAAAGTAGGAAAGGAAGACTCTGGAAAGAAGAATCTGAGATTTCCTTAATGCTCCTCATTCCCATCCTTCCCACAAACAACACTCCCAGGAGGGGCTCCAGTTGCTGCTGGCAAGTAGGTTGGGGCAAAGTCATTCCCACATCCACAATCCCTCTTTATCCTTTCCCTCAATAAATGCTGCTTTCCATAAATCCTCACTGAAGCTCTGGTCAAGTCCTGTTCTCTAGCTCACTCAGAGAATCTGTTAATATTTACCTTCTCAAGCATCCACCCTATTCTTTGCCCTTGCATCCTTACACCAGCGCCTTTCATCCTAATTTCTTGTTTCCTTATATTGACTCTCTCACTTCACCTAATCCCACTCTTCCCTGTGTCAAAACGAGGATCTATAATGTCAGTCCATACATTGCCAGGAACTTGGATCAGGGGAGGTCCCTGTGCCCAGAGCGAGGATGATAGCTGGCTGTGGGAAGACACGTTCTTAAATCCTAGGTTGGAACTGTCTAGATAGCTTTGCTCTTCCTATCTAGGGAAAATGATACTCTCCATATCTTTCCTAAATTTTAGGATATTTCTAGAGGAATTTCTTAGCATTCCATTAAAAAATCACTTTAAGACTTCATGTTTGTCTCTGAACTATGTGACATTTTAAAATAATACATGGGTATGTGAGGATATTTCAGATAACACAATAGGATCTTCTAGGAATAAACCTTTCCTAAGTTCCCAGAGTACCTCGGTACCTTTGTCCGAGTTACTTCTGCATCGACACATTATTTTCCTATCCTGAAACAAAGAGCTGATGGAGCCACTAAAGATTTCATTAAAAAAATAAAAGACCAGAGAAGGTAGCGTTCAGATTTTTTCTCTCTCTCTGGTTTTACTCCTGGCTTTCTCAAAAGCCAAATGAAATAGAGATTTACTAGGATTATTCAGCTATTTTTCTGTAAATGTTGTGCTCACCTAAAATATCTAGATAACTGTCATAAGAATAAGTAAGATTTTTTCCTTGATTTACTTCGACATTTATTGCAATTCTCTGCTTTTCTTTATGTTCATAAACACAGACTTAAGTTTCATAGATGAAGTGATAATTCTTTATAATTTATCATGGAAACACTTTTTTTAAAATAAAATAATTTTATAATGAGCTGAGAACATTAAACTACTAAAATATTAGCATTATAACATTATACAATACTATAATACTATGCTATAATAACAACACTGAAAGGAATTAAGATATGAGAATAAATTTCATGCACTCTCAAAAATTTAAGAAATCAAGCTATTTTAGTCTTTGCCCCAAAACTTTACAATCTATGCATAGTTTAAAAAGTCAAAGGAGAACAATTTTTTAAAAGCAGCATGGTTGTTTTTCCTGTACAATAGATGGGTGATTTAAAAATTGAGTTACCTCATTATGTGGTTAAAAAATATGGAGTTAGTATTTTATTCTTAATAACTATAGCTTAGAAAGAAAAAAATGATTAGTTTTCTTGTAATATCTGAAAAATCTAAGATCCATGATTAAAGAAAAGCGCAATGTAATTATATATTTTTAAAAACTCAGCTGCAATTTTTAAAAATTTTTAGCATTTTATTTTCTGTCTTTTCTTTGTTAGGTAGTATTCCAGGTTGGCAGTGAAACCATCAGGATATTGCAAATCTTAGGAACCTCAATTATTATGATTTCATGTTTTATTCTTTGAGAGGATTGATCCTACAACATAGTCATCTACTCTTCCCTTGTTTGTTCAATCATAGTTTTAACCAAATTCTTCTGAAAGTAAATTTTTAGTAAATTCTAGGAAAGTGTTTCCAAATGAACCCTGTCAACTAAAAACAAAGTTGTGACTAAGCTATGTTAAATTAAATAAAATGGCATTGCAGCCCTGTTCTAGTTTGCTAGCTGCCAGAAATGCAATATACCAGAAATGGAATGGCTTTTAAAAGGGGGATTTAATGAATTGCTAGTTTACAATTCTAAGGCCAAGAAAATGTCCAGTTAAAACAAGTCTATGGAAATGTCCAATCAAAGGCATCCAGGGAAAGATACCTTGGTTCAACAAGACTGATGAAGTTCAGGGTTTCTCTCTCAAGTGAAAAGGCACATGGCAAACACAGTCAGGTCTTCTCTCTCAGCTGGAAGATCACACGGTGAGCACAACATCCTCTGCTAGCTTTCTCTCCTGGCTTCCTGCTTCATGAAGCTCCCCAGGAGGCATTTTCCTTCTTCATCTCCAAAGCACTGGCTGGTGGATTCTCTGCTTCATGGTGCTGCAGCATTCTCTGCTGTCTCTGAATCTCCAGCCTTCTCCAAAACGTTTCCTCTTTTATAGGACTCCAATAAACCAATCAAGACCCACCCAAATGGGTGGAGACATGTCATCACCTAATCCAGTTTAACAGCCGCTCTTGACTAAATCACTTCATGCAGGGAGATGATCTGATTACAGTTTCAAACATACAGTATTGCATAGGGACTACTCCACCTTTATGAAATGGGATTTTGATCAAAACATGGCTTTTCTAGGGGGCATACTACCTTTCAAACCATCACAAGCCCCATATGGCCAATATCTCTTTTGTCTCATCCATCTAAATGGCATTACCAGAAATAGATCCTGAATTATGGAGCAACTGAGTTGGGGACAGGAAGGGAAGAGTACAAACAGGAAAGTAAGATCTGTGCTGCTTCTTGTTCTTCTCCTTCTTCACTATGACGTGTTTCTAGAATTTTTTCTTTTAGGTTTTGTATATATATTTTTTTTTCACCAGAAATTTAATTGCCTCTGAGCACACATGTATGAAAATTTCCATTGTGTACTAAATTGACGTAAATTTCTACACATGTGGGAGAAATAGCTAGTAGGGCAAGGAAAGGAAGCGTGCACAGACAAAACTAGATCACATGTCTCAGAAATGTATCTGTACTTCTAAGAAGTCGTAGATATGGTAAATATGGAAGAAATATGAGAAACAAAGCTGAAGGGTTCCAGAGTAAGGAGATTTCAAAACTATCCTTTTCTTCCTCTTAAGTTTCATAACATATGATTATCAATGACTCTGCATTAGACAGAATATAATATACTTGCTTGGTTATCAAAAGGACATTAGGTTCTTATATTCAAGATTATTATTAGTAGTGATAATAATTATGAAAATGAAATTATGGTGCCATGAATCTTCCATTTTCTCTGTTCCATACTAGGCTTTAAATACCTGTTTCAGTTAATATGCCCAGAATCCTCTCTATGAGACTTGTGTTTTATACATGACCAATTTAAGGCTTAGTGAAGTGACTTCATTCAGCCAGTTTCACATGGCTAGTAAATGAGAGGCCTGAGAACACTGGAAACCATTAACACTGTAACCACAAAGTGGCAAGAGCACATGACAGAGGATTAGTGTCAATGAAGTTCTCAAAAGCAGCAGATATGAAAATCAATGGAATAAACTTAACATCCTTAGATTAAGGCAGATAATAATAAACCAAAAAAATTAAACTAGAATTTTTTAGAAAATTCTAAACATTGTTGTTTTAAAATTCCAGTTTAAATCTGTTATCTCATGACCTATAGTCAGCTAATAATATTTTTGATGCTGTATTATAATTATAATTTTCTTATATGTTTTAATTGTCTCTTCTCTTTAATGGATATTAGGTAGGATATTTTATCTACCAAGAACATTATTTTAGATTCCTTGGCTGCTCAGATATCATGCAATGGGCTGGCTGAAGTAATGGGAATTAAATGGCTAGTGGTTTTAAGGCTGGAAAAGTTCAAATCAAGGCTTCATCAAGGTGATGCTTTCTTCATGAAGACTGGTATTCTGGGGCTGGCTGTTGGCCATCCTTTCCTTGGCCCTTCTGTCACATGGCAATGTGAATGGCTCCTGGCCTCTTCCTTCTCTTTTGGGCTCTGTTGAATTTCAGCTTCTTGTTTCCTATGGCTTTCTCTCTCTGTCTAAATTTCAATATGCTTACAAAGGATCCAGTAATAGGATTAAGACCCATCCTGATTGAGTTGGGTCACACTTTCACCAAAGTAATCTCATCAGAAGGTCCTACTTACAAGGAGTTCACATCCACAGGAATGGATTAGATTAAAGCTCATGCTTTCCTGGGGTACACAGCTCCAAACCAACAGAGACATAGACTTATTTAAAAATACAGTGGAGATATGTTTTAAGTTTCTAGTAAGTTGCTGAGTACCACCCTGATCCTGATTTAAAATATCTCCCAATTATTGGAAACATCAGTAGGGACATCAGTAGGGACAATAGTACAGGCACAAGTAGTTTCTGTACTATTCTCTGATCGGATCCCAATGTTATAAATATTAATATTTATACATAGAGATATTTTATACAGTACCTAACAAAAACAGATGCTTGTTATATAGTCAATAAATAATTTCCAATTAGCATCTATATTTCCTTTTCAGTGTATATTTAATAAATAATTTCCAATTAGCATCTATGATTCCTTTACAGCATATATTTACAAAAAGCTTTTGTTTTAAATAGTAGACTTGATATTTCTTGCCCCAGTAGGCTCTGAGAATGTCTTCTTTGTGCTGACCCATTTCTCTGTCATAAAGTCTGGAAAAATGACCTTTACCAGACAGTATGATATATTAATATATTGCTTTCATGTAGCTATCTGCAGATACAGTACTATAAAGCTAAGTCTCATTGGCACAAATAGGTGGAAAGAATATATTTAGCTTACCCTTCATGCTGGACTTCACATAAGTCATTAAAACTCTTCTTTTTTAATGAGTTTTTGTTATCAAATATGTAGTTATATTCATTTTTGGCTTAATATAGCAAGCCTGATTGTTATATTTGGCTCCGTATTGTTAGAAATTAAGGCATTCAATTGCAAAGAAAAATACACTTTGTATGTGTAACATGTCGAGAAAGGAAAATACAACTAACTTCTTCCAAAAGCCATAATGATGATGTTTCTACTTAGCCTACTTGACATTCCTTGACCTTTGTTGTCATGATGGCCACCACCTGTTTAAAGCATCTACGTCAACAAGCATTTTAACTTCACCGTACAGCTCAGTCATCAAGTGCACATGTGCTACTGCTTGCCCAAATCTCACATGACCCCCAGGAAAAATTTGGAGTATGCATCATCTTAAATCCCACAGTATAGAATCTAAAGGTAACAGCGTTATGAAGCTGATTTGGGATAATGTCCTACTTATCTAAATAATTCATTGCACGATGAGCTTGACACATCACCCGCGGAATTTGAAACATAGACTAGAATAATTAAAAGTTCCGAATATTTGCTAATGTATATTTGCAAAGTAAGGACACAATTTAAATTTGTATTTGAAACCTGCAGTTTCTCCAGGGTAATTATATTCAAAATATTTGAGCTGCAGAGTAGTAATAAAACTTTATTTTTAATACACCACTAGTGTGGACATGATTGACCAAAGCATAGATCCAACTGGAGCTAAAGGGATTGTCTGGTTCAAAACTTCATCTCCAGGCAGGTCGCTTTCTAAGCCATGTTAGAGCAATACATAGAAACAATAAAAAAAAGAAGAAGAAAATGTGCCTGCTGTGCAAGTTCTAATATATTGCTATGTTATTCTAGTGGATCTTTGGAACTTGAGCTTTACTCTACTTATTTGTCATGGGAGCAAGTGTTACCTAACACAAAGATCAGCAACTGAGTTACATTAAATTTAAGAGAAAATGTTAGCTATTGGCAGGAGTGTCACTTAAGCTTATAATATTTTATGAAAGCCATTATATTCCAATTAAAAATAAGTTATTGCAAATGACAAAGAAGCAATGCAATTAACAGAACCATATAACATGCTTGACTTTTGTTTAATGTGAAAATTCAACATTTTTCTTTTATTTATGATCACTAATTTCCATCTTCCTTTCTATTTACCTCCAGTTTTCAATGTATTTTGTTAAATTCACACTCTTTTTATGTTTCATTAAGGTAGTCCTACTAAAGCTAGTTGGGTCCCTAGATACTTTTAAAAGAAATGCTAGACAAAATACAATCTATCCAGGAAATTCCTGAGCTTTAACCTTTTAGGGTCAGAGAAAGCAGCAGTTTGTTTTAGAAAGTGACCTCAGTTCAGCTCTTCTCCAAACAAAGCTTCAGATGTTATCTGCATTTTGTCTCTGGAGATTGCATTGCTACCCCTACACAGACCAACAGTAGCCTGCTTCATCACTTCTTAACTTTCTATGCATGCCATTCATAGAAAAGGGTCTCTCGCTGTGTGTGCATGCATTGATTCACTGTTTCTGGATGTTGTAACACTAATTTCGTATTTTGTGTAACCACCGCAAAACATCACATAGAATTGGCTTGGAGATTCTTGAGGATGTTTTTAAAATTCCACATTTAACGATAATAATCTAAAATAAGATGCAACAATGAAATACCAAAATAAAGTTGGCTAAGGTAAGGGCTTTGACTTCAAATTCTTAATTAAATTAAATACAGGATATATTAGATACATATAATATTATACTCAAACTTAATGATTGATATGTTCTCTAGATACCAATTCTGAAAGGAAAAAACTTTGCAGGAAAAGTCTTTCAGTGCCCTAGTTTACAAGATGAGTTAGGATATCTTAAAATTATAGAATAATATCAGTGTTTTGGAATATTTTTATAACAATGATTGCCAATTTTAGAAAAGAACTTAGCAAAGTAAAAAAAAAAATTTAAAGGGTCATAACATGAGATAGACAATTTGAGAAGTTTTACTTCCTTCCTTGTGAAGCTTAGTGAGTCACTCATAAAATCAACCTGGTTTACCGGGTTGAGGGGGAAACTGCAGCAAATTCTAGAAGTGTATTAAGAAACAACTTCACAAAGGTGCGTGCCTTTTTATACATCCTTTTCAAACTCTAAGGCCCAAACTTAAATACCCGGATATGGCCCCAGCTGTGAAAGCACATCTGCCAGTTAAATTTAGATTGACAACTTCCTATACTCAAGTAAAAAATTTCAACTCCTCAATATTATTTTGAAACTTAATTAGTCTAAAAAGTGTCACCTCCAAATTAATTTTAACTAGAAAACTAAATTTAGAATCAATGTCTAGAAGTTTAGGACACTTCACTAAGCATATTGTAGGTACACAGTTTCATCATGTATTCTCTTTACTATTAAATTGTTTTCTCTTTTGGACACAATTTGAATTGCTTCCAATTTGTCAACTGTAAGCTGCATTTAGAAAATTCTCAATTAACCAATTAAAAAATAATATTTTTCAAAACATGATTAAGTTTGGCATTTATATTTGATAGTGTATACTATCAAAGAAAACTCGTTATTTGATTTACATTTACAGTTATTATTTACATTTACAGCATATTATTGAATGGCAAATGTATAGATGTTCCGGAGACATAATCTGCATATATTTTGTAAAACATGTTATATATTTGTACCACTAAAGATAGCTTTACAATTCAAAATTAAATTTTCTAAAATTAGACACCAGGAGGCAGAACCAGCTAGCATTATCCTAGAAAATGTTGCCAAATATTAACCTGCCTCTTTCACACACTTAACATTACTCCTGTCTTGTTAATGAGGCACTAATAAAGTCTAACTATTTAACTGTCAGATTAGTCACCAGTTCAAAATTACAAAGCTCTGCTTTATTGAGGCCTTATTAAACATTTGGGTCCATGAAAATCAGAGTTGATAGAAAAATCTTCAAAATAGACTAATTTGAAAAAACTCAGTGGTGTTCAGATTTAAAAGCAAAAAACAATGTGATGTGACTAAGATAACCTGCAATATTCTTATGGGTAAAGTATATTAAAGACCCTCTAACTTTTTTAAACTAAGTAAACATTACCTTTTATGGTGTGTTGGAGTTATGAATCCTGGAAATTCGTGTTTCTAATCTTAATTCATTCCTGTGGGTGTGAACCTATTGTGAATCGGACTTTTTGATGAAGTTCCTTCAGTTAAGGTATGACCCTACTGAATCAGGTTTTGACTTAATTCTGTTACTGGAGGCTTTATAGAGAAGGCCACAAGAACGGAATCCACAGGGAGCCCCAGAAGCTGGAAGTCAAAGTAGCCAGAAGAGAAAGAAGGCATGTCCACGTGCATTGCTAAGTGACAAAAAAGCCAAGGACTGAAAGGTCTCCAGTAGAGAGCCACAGAATATCACAGTTTTCAGGGAAAACTAGTCTCAAAACCATAAGCAAATAAATTCTTGTAGCTTGAGCCAACCTATTGTATAGCATTTGTTTTAGCAGCTGAGAAATTAATACACCCTATTTTTTCTGAATAAAGATGAAAGCACATTTTGAACTTTGTTATTTTAATGAGAAGCCTAATTTCATTACTGTGTTTCTTTGCCTCTTTTTGTAGTTTCCTTTTATCCTTTTTCTTTGAATGAACACAATGTATTTCATTTATATTTCCTACTTCTTTGCAAAGCACCATCTCAAACGGCAATAATTTTATTCCTTTATTTAGAGAATAACTTCATTCTCATTCCACATGGGGCCCTTTGAAACACTTTGTAACAGAAATATTCCTTAATATTGTCACTACACTATCCTCTTTGTTTCTTCAGCATTACTCTTGGGAATAGTACCCTTGAGGGCAAACAGAGCTTAAAATTCAAGAAAACAGCTTGGCTTTAGGGACTCTGCTTTATTTTCCAAAACATCAATAAGCCAAATTATCTTTTGAGGCAGGAGTTTTCAATCATCTTATTGTCACAATATGAAATGTTATCAGTTGTGAGGCTTGGTGCAAATAATTTGTTACTAATAATGTATAACATTTGTGAATTGATTTCAGACATTTCCTATAATGATGACAGACTTCCTCAAATGCTTTCTGGAAAGTCTTTTAATTTGGAGAGAGAAGGGAGAGTTGGTATGAGTGTGCCAGAAATTGTGCATTACATTGAAATCACCTAACCTACCTCGGAGGCTAACCAGAGGCTGTTATCCCAGCTTGTCGTTAGTGGTTGTGGAAATTGCAAATCACTGTAGGACTTTCGAGACATCATTTTATAATACTTCTGTTTTCTTTTCAATCTTGCCCATGGATAAATGTTTTATAAGGAAAAAGATGAGGAGAGCAGTACCAAAGTGTTTATGGAGTTGCCACAAAATCTCTATCCAAGCTAAGATATTCTAATAACAGTTGAAGCCTATAAAATGTTATCAGAGACTGCTGAAATGATTTATAACCACCATCCTGGAATAAGTCCAAAAGAATGTGAGAAACACTGAAAATTTATTATAAAAATTTGAATGTAAGAAAGAATAAAAGCAAAAAAAAAAGAAATTTGAATGTATAAGCTCATTGTAGTTATTTCATGTGAATCATCGTAATACTAAGAATGATAGCTTTGGCCACTAATTCGAAAGAAATAATTTAATAGTTTATTAAATTTAATAACTCAATGTAAGACTTCTATCATATTATTGCATGCTAAAATGTGTAAATCTAAATTTCTTTATGTAGCAAATATGTAATTTATTTATTCTTACCTATAATAATTATACTTGTTTAATTTATTCATGTTGTCTGTGAAGTAAAGGTCTGGAAAAAATTTTATTTTTAATTTTCATTTTGGAAAATGCCAGGCATATACAAAAGTAGACAAAATAGAGTGATGAATCCACATGTACTCTTTCTTCAGCTTCAACAATCATCTGTTAAGGGCCAATCTCGTTTCACTTATTCCATGAACCACTTCCTCATATCCATATTATTTGAATCAAATCCCTATATGATTCTATCATTCCATTGATAAGTATTTCCATATGCAACATAAAAGATAAGGACTCTTCTTTCACCCAACCATTGTGCAATTTATCTGAAAATTAATTATAATTGCTTATTAATAAATATCACGTCAGGGTGTTCAAATTTCTAATATTGCATGAAAATCACAGTTTTTCCACCTTTGTTTAAATGATGATTCAAATAATGTCAACATTTTGTGAAAGTTGATGTGCCCCTTAAGTCTCTTTTAGTCTATAGAATATTCTCCATTTCTCTCTCTTTTTCACATGCAATTTATTGTTGAAGAAACCAGGAGTTTGTCCAACAGTTTCCTATAGTCTGGACATTACTGATTTGTCCCTGTTAGTTATTTAATGTGTTTCTCTGTCTGCTAATCTAGAGAAGTGATCACATTTAGATTCGATCCCCCCCCACTTGGAAAGTCTAGGTTCATATGTGATGATGCATTTTTCCATCAAGAGGCCCATGACATCAGATTATCTCTCATTCTGTGATATCAGGAGCCATTATGCTCAATGCTAAGATATGTCAATTATATTAGTGTTGAACAAAATGGGTTGTTTTCCTTCTTCGTTTATTAATTGGAAAAACTCTAAAAGACAGAAACTTATTAGTTAATGTTTGGTTACTCAGCAGCATATAAAGGAAAGGCCTGTTAAATACCTGATTATTTTCCTTTATTTACAAGCTATTCAAGAGAATGAATCAGTTCACTGTCATTCATGGTGATTACTTAATGTAGTTTAGTTTAGTTTGTTTTGTTTTGTTTTGTTTTGTTTTTGCATGAGCAGGTACCGGGAATCGAACCCAGGTCTCCAAGTTTAGTTTGGTTTTGCTTTAAGAGCACTATAGATCTTTGCATGTAAACTTGTTTTTCTATGTTTTTAATTTATCAATCTACTGATGTTCAAATTTTCCATAATGGACCATGGAAGCCTCTCAAAGATGGCTCCCAGGACCTTTGTGTAGGACCCTTTTGTCTTTGATAGTTTTCTTAACAACTCACATGAAGGATGTTCTAGGCTTTTCCTGACCATGTCCTGACTGAGTCCAGCAATCAGCCATTTTTTTCAAGGAACTCTAGTTCCTTTTACAAAACAGAGCTTTAAAACTTGATATTAAATCTGGATTTTAGCAGGGATCATTGTGATTCGACTGGTCATTGAATCTAGACTTTTTTAGTGAATGGAGGCAGGTAATATAATTTTAAGATACATTTTATCAGCAGTTTATATTGAGGCTATCAATTAAAAATCAAGACCACAGAATTTTTATTCAACCTTTTCTATTTTACCTTTGCGTCCTTTGTCCCAAACTGAGACTTCTGACACTCAATGACATCAGAAATAATAGCCTTTGTATATTATATCATTACTCATTTACTTGATCCCATAAATATGTACAAATTTTCATAATAACAATACTGACACCACTTGCAATATTTGCTTACTAAAATAGCTAAATATATGTTGCAGTTATTTTTTATATTTAAGATATGTCACTTTAAAATTTCTAGTCAAATTACTGTGTTTTAAAGTCATTCTCACCATTCTGTCATCAACTGAATACATATTTAGTTTTCTTTGTTTCATTCTATCTGAATTGTTTAGGCTTGATTTTTTAAAAATTGTGTTTTATAATTATGTAAAATGTTTATTTGGTCTTAAAATCAAATCTGCAAAACAAGATAAAATCAAATATGTCTAGCTTCTAATCCTGTCCTATCCACTGTATTCTTTGCCTCTCCCATTGGCCAAACATTATAAAAAATTATTTGACATTTCATTTTTTCTTTAATTAATAATTCAGAATGCACACATTTAAATTATCCCCTTACTTAGATAAATGATATCATATTAATATATACTTATTTCTATGCATATCCATCATTGTACTTATTATGTGGGATATATTACACCATAGGTTAGTAGTTTATCTCCTACTGATGGACATGTGGATGTTGCCAGTCTCGTCCTATTAAAATTACTCATTTGTGACTAGCTTTCAATATAAATCTCTTTATATTTGCCAGGGTATATTTGCAGTAGATTCCCAAAAATGAGATTGCTAATGTATTATTTTGTATTTTCTATAGAAACAGAACCAAGAGGAAATATCTGTAAATAGTATGAAATCTTATAAAAGTATCTCACATGACTGAGGGGATGTAGAAGTTCAAATTCCATAGGACAGGATGCACGCTGGCATTCCAATGAAGGTCTTTGATGAATTCCCCAAAAGAGTCTGGCTAGCTGAAGTAGAGATCAAAATTTTCTCTTCTAAATGCTGAAGTTGCCACCTCTCCCTTAAAAGACATCACCTGATTGGATTAAACTTCCTTCATTCCAGAAGACACTCCTTTTAGTTGATGGTAGATGCAATCAATCATACATGTAACTGACTGATGAGTTAAGTCCAAAAAATGTCCTCACAGTAACTGGCCATACTTGCTTGACCCAGACAACTGGGCACCATCACCTGGCCAAGTTGACACCAGAACCTAACTACCACAGTCCACCCCTTGTTAACTTGGCAGCTATACACATCACCATACTTAATCTGTATATAGAAAACAATAACAGATTGGGCACAGCACTCAGTATAGGCTGCAGTCAGTTCAGCCTTGGTGATTGGAAGTCTATGTTGTTGAGATCATGCATAACCTCCATCCCTACCACCATTACCAATTTGTTCATGAGCTCATTGGGCAATGACAGAAGTGAATGTGGAAAAAGCCTGACTGGTATCTACAGAATGGGCCATCTTATTCCATGGTTATTAAAACCTTCCTCTGCTGAAGTCACCCAGTTGTGGGCATTCACATTGGACACAAATACCTTCATGCTCTTTGACCACTCAGAAAGGCCTACCCACATGCCTCTTCCCCAGACCACTTTGTCACCAATTTTCCAAATATGCCCCTCCAAGTCCCTGACCATCCAACCAAACCATTAGTAATAGTCCATGAGTCAGTATACAAATGCACCTCTGTCCAGTTCTTCCAAGTCAAATGAACAACCAGGTGCACTGCTTGAAGTCCTGCCCACTTGGAAGATTTCCCCTCTTCACTGTCCTTCAGGGTCATCCTAGAAAGTGGCTACAGTGCTGCAGCTGTCTGCTTTGGGTGGTACCTACATATCATACAGTTTTCCTTTCCTCAGTCAACTGGTTGTAAAAAACTACCTAAGAGCCATCTCTCTGGATGGAGAAAAAGAAAGTAATGTGGCAGGAGTGGAGGCCATGGGCATTTGGGCCATTTCCTCATGTAACTTACATGTGCCTTCAGGAGCAGCTCAAGCCCTATCTCATATATACCATTTCCAGTTTATGATGGAGTGCTGCTGTTAACACCCAACTTTATAGCTTGCTGGGCCAGACAACACCCAGCTCACAATAGGCAACTCAGGTCTCATGGTAACTTGGTGGACTATGGTTAACTATTCAGTGTCTACTAAGGCCTGGTAGCAGGCTAAAAGCTGTTTCTCAAAAAAGAGAGTAGTTATGTACAGAGGATGGCAGGGATTTACTTCAAAATCCTAAGGTGATTCTCCTAAAAGGACCTACCAAAGGCTTGAGACAGCATCTCCATTTGTCACTGACACTTTCAGCACCATTGGATTGGCTGGATTATATGGTCCAAGTGGCAGAGCAGCTTGCACAGCAGTCCTGTCACAGAGCCTCCTCTTGTCCAAATCAAAACCAGCAGCTTTGCTGGTCATTCAGTAAATGGGCAGAGTAGCATACCCAAATGAAGAATATGTTGTCTCCAAAATCCAAAGAGGCCAACTAGGCATTGTGACTCTTTTTTGGTCTTTGGAGTGGCCAAATGGAACAGCTTATCCTTCACTTTAGAAGAGGTATCTTGACCTGCCCCTCACCACCGGCCACATGGAAATTCACTAGGGTGGAAGCCCCCTGTATTTTTGTTGGATTTATCTTTCATCGCCTGGCATGCAAATGCCTTACTAATTAGTCTAGAGTAGTTGTTGCCTCTTGCTCACTAGGTACAATCAACATGATGTCTTGTGGGAGGGAGAAATGATCAAGGTCCCTGCATACAAGATTATGACATAGGGCTGGAGAGTTGATATACCCCTGAGGTAGTACAGTGAAGGTATACTGCTAGCCTAGCCAGCTAAAAGCAAACAGTTTTTGGTGGTCCTTACTTAGCTATTGATAAAAAGGCATTTGCCAGATCAATAGCTACATACCAGGTAACAGGAGATGTATTGTTATGTGTTGTAGTAGCAATAATACTACATCTGGAACAGCAGCTGCAATTGGAGTCACTACCTGGTTGCATTTATGATAATCCACCATCATCCTTCAAGACCCATCTGTTTTCTGTATTGGCCAAATAGAAGAGGTAAATGGGAACCTGCATTTTTCACATCTTAAGAGTGGCACTGATTTCTGCTATCCATCCAGGAATCTGGTACTCCTTCTGATTTACTATTTTGTTAGGTAGGGGCAGTTTTAGTGACTTCCACTTGGTCTTTCCTACACAATAGCTCTCATTTCTTGAGTCAGGGAAACAATTTGGGGATTTTGCCAGTTGCTGAATATGTCCATTTCAATTATGCCTTTCACCATAATCCCACACCCATAATATCCATTCCCACATATATTTCCCTGACTTGTCTCTATATAAATTGGAAAACATATGCAATTCTTTTGGAATATAGCATACCACATCATGGGTCATACTTTGTTCCTTTGGGGCCTGTTGGGACTCTAGTTTAGTTTAAAGGCCTGAAAAAAAAA